>JAMKQA010017072.1:0-14175 GCA_024699735.1 Posidonia australis | reverse complement strand
TTTCATTCGGAATTTGGGAATTTTGCACAAAAGCCCCTGGAATTCACATTTTTACACTCTTACATGCATTTTGCACTTTTTCATGCATATTTTCTTGTGCCTTCTTCCTTTCATCGTGCACGCATTTCTGGCTCATTTCATGCTTGGTTTTCTCATCGTTTTCCAGATTTCTCCCGACTTTTACGTTTTTGATTTGATTTGGCTTTCCATCGCTTGAGGGCGTACATTAACAAGCTTAACAATGCCGACACATTCACGAATGTGGATTATTTTTCCCAATTTGATTTTCTCGGATTTCTTCGAGTTTTTGCTGATTTACGTGACGCTTTTCGAGAGTTTCTCGATTTTCACGATTTTCCTCATCGCCCACAGGCGTACAGTAAAATGGCAATCACAATGCCTACATTTGTCCCTCGGATTATCTTTTTTCCCTTTTATTCTTTTCTTCTCTTTGATTTGGCATGTTTTGCAGTCATCTTTAGCAAACACATTCAGAATAGGCAAGCACACACCCAATAGACCATTTAGCAAGTAGGAAACCTAGAAAGACCGAGTTCTTCGGGCGCATGGGGGTGTCAACCCCTTCCCCATGCGTAACAAGAATCCTTACCCTTTCTCTGGCCCACATTGATTTGTGCATTACATCCATTAGGCACAAAGCATACATGTTTTCTTCATGGTTTTCTTTTGTGTTTGGTTTTCCTTGTCTTTCCATTAAAAGACTAGGTGGCGACTCCTTTCCTTATCCTTTCTTATCTTTCCTTGGTGTTTCCGAGTCTAGTCTTCTTCTACGGATTCACCATCTTCGCCGTGACCATATCAGGACACCTCGTGTGCAAACACACCGTAAGGAGAGCTGTGCAGGGTTCCACTAGCATGGTCCCAGGAACTGGTGACTCCGCTGGGGATAACCAGATTCTAGCTTTTGTTTTGGTTTTCTTACTTGTCTTCGGTCTATATACTTTGTGCTTGTTTGCTTGTACATATTTGACTAAACATGCCTTTTTGTGCCTTTTTACACTATTGCTATGCCACTGCACATGCACATGACTTAATTCATGTTTTTTTTTTGTCGATACTTGTTTTTATTCACCTACTTGTGAGCACTACACCAGCACATGCATGTTCATGACTTTTTCTTGTTGATTAACTTTTTAGATGCCATGATTGTGTGTTTTCTTCCCTTTATTTGTATTCGCCATGATTAGGAGAGTAGAGACATGTTTGCTTCCCTATCTGGCTAAAATAAAACACACAAACTCAGATAAACAAATAATAAGACATAACTAGTGACAAATTCTCACAATTCCCCTTGGCTTAATAAAACGCAAGTAAAAGACACAAAAGCATATTGCATGATTGATCATATAGGGCATGCATCTTCTCCTCTGAGTCCACCCACAGTTTGCGAAGGAAAATCCTAGCAGCCCGTTCTATAGCTTTGGCATAAGGCGTGTTGCTAGTTTGTCCCCCCTTGTCTGGGGTTGCGTAGGTGCTAGTAGAGGGTACAACTCCATGCTACAATAGGAGACGAGGCGACCAACGCACCACCCATTCACTGCCTGCGCTCCGGCCAGGATTTAGAACGGGAACCTTACTTTTCTAACCAGAGTCAAAACCCAAACCCATCAGTGCATCCTATGTGCTCAACCCCATATGGGACATGCATGGTGAGAGAGTGCACTTTAGGACATTCATCTGCATTGTGTGTCATGGCATGCTATTTTAATAACTCGCATTTGTCTTTGTGTTGTTGTCCAGGTTCTGATACTTGTTTCTTTTGCTTGTCTTCCTAGGTAGCTTGTTGCAAGGTCCTCAACTAGGAGCTCGGGTGTCTTCGTCACGGGCGACCTCCTGTGGTTGTTTTCTCTTGCCTTTTCCGAGCTATTGGTCACTTTTGACTGTAGTTCGTCTTAGAGCTTGTGCGTTTGTCTTTTTCCACAGCTCCTTTTGTTTCGCTTGCAGTTAGCCATGGCCCCACAGACCCGTAAGCCTCCAGTTATTGTTTTGAAGGGAGACCCACACTCAGTTTCTCCTTCTCTCACTTTGACTGCTTCTTCTTCCCTCTGTGCGTCCCGAATTGGGAATCATGGAGGATCCTTATCCCCTTTTTTGGAACAGTGGCAGACACAAGACGGTCTAGGGCCTGTCACTGATTCGACTGCAGTGACTACCACGCGGGTCCCAGATGTTCTGCCAGCTACACCCTATCTCTCGGGCCCTCCTGTTTCAGGAGATCAACCAGCTGCGGTTTCATCTTTTTTGGAGGCCATTCCTATTCCGCTCGTGCCTTCTGACCTATCTTTTGATGGGTCTTCAGCCACACAAGCTCAGTACTTGAGATCTTTGGCCTGAGGGTTCGAGCACGTGGCCCTTTCTCTTGATCATGTTGAGAGTCCTCCTTTTTCGACCTTTGAGGTTCTAGTGCAGACCACTATAGCATTGCAGGCTCACCCCACTACATTATCGCCCATACCATCGCCTCAGCATCACACCGTTCTGGCGTAGGGGGAGTTATCTTTGCCTCCTACACCACAACTGCATTGGTCACAGCATGCATCACAGTCACCTAGGAATCAACCCATTAGTTGTACGAGAGTACATCATTTCTCGTGTCCGTCGCCCGGAGCTGTACCGGTGCCGCAGCTGTTGCTCTCGCGCTCAACACCACACACAGCACAGTATACTCAAAAACCACCTCAGCGTCAGGAGCAGGTCCCAACACGTAGGTCGTCACTACACACTAGGCACACACCTCCCACTGTCAAGCCGGTGCATCTCGTCGCATCGGCTAAACAAGGACAGCAACATAAGAATAAATGAGGCCATTGCGTTGAAAGTGACTACACTCCACTGTGTGAGTCGTTGAGCGCTGTTTTTCCTCATGTTGTGTCGCTTCTGAGACTCCCGGATCCGCGTCCCCCACCAACTCCACTCCCTCCATGGTATGACGCGAGTGCATACTGTGACAGGCGTGCGTTGTAGCTCTACCCTTACCATACCTTGGAGAGGAGTTGGAGTATGCGCTCAGTAAAATCACACCTTTGAGGGACTAACCCACCCTCTTGCAATAAAGGCCTCATGATTGGGCGCTTATTACCTCCAAGACAAGGTTAGAGTGAAACCGCACGTCTATGAGGGAGTAAAAGAAAAGACAATGATATTGAAAAGAAAAAGCAGGTGCAGGACCTTAAAGAGTTTGGCCTGGAGCTAAGTCTATTACGTTACCTTACAGTGAGTTCGAGTGTCACCACTACCCAACGAGAGCCACCTGATGACTTGCGAGTCTCTATAGTGGTAACTGAGTCAAAGGAGTCATCCTCTTCTAATAGGCATATAGCTTTCCAGCCTAACTGAGGGCAAACAAAGAGCTGAACTAAACGAGCAAACAATCCAGATAATGAACTCATTGAATGAGTGAAGTGGTGAATACAAAAAACAAGCAACTAAAATCACAAGGCATGCGTTTCTTGATCAAACAAAAAAATCACTCTTAAATAACTAAATTGCTCACAATAATAGAGTCCACAACAATAATAATAATCATCATAGCCTTGCTTGGACGAATCTTTTTGTTTGCATATAGACTTGTTTAACTAAACTTTTTCCAAGTGCTTTTAGCCAAGGACATTTCAGCTCCTCAGTAGTCAAAGTGCATATACAGTGAGGACACTAGTTAGTGTACGAGCTACACGGACCTACAGAATCAGTAGTGTGACAGCAATTCCTCTGCAACAGTTCAAGTGTGGTAGACAATATTTGGGGAATGCCCGAGGTTAACAAAGCCAAGTACGTGTTTGCAGCCGGAGCATAATGACATAATAAGTAGCAGAACAGAGAATAGCCAGCCTAAGACAGACTATGATGTATCACATTACTTCCTGCCATCGGAGTATAGCTCAAGACAGTGGATGGATATACATGCCTCCAGTTAGTGAACAAATGTGTCTCTAGCCTCAACCAAAATCAGCTGCGGCCACTTCAGTGATTCAAAGTACGCCTACAGTCATAGCCTAAGCTTCAAGTCTTTACATCCTCAAGTGGTGCCCAACACTTCCCAGGGTAGCTTGGCTCAATGTCGGAGGCATCCTTTTTGCCTTGATATCTCCTAATCTAACTTTTGAGCATCATACACCTTTTATGCTAAGGGCATGTCAGCTGCTTTCTAGCTGGGCTCACACAATCCATTGCTTGGTTCATCAAGGGCAAGTCAGTTGTTCTTTGATCAGGACCTGCACATCAAATGATTAGCGGAGACAATGGCATGACTGTGGACTCTATGCAACAATCAAGAATTTGGCAGATGCAATCAGGAAAATGTCCTACAGCAACGTGGCCAAATACAGAGCTATCAGAACACCACGGTTGAGCAGAACACATCCTAAACATACCAGCCAGAGGTAAGTTACAATCCTGATCAAAGGCTTTTATCAAGTTGCCACAATTCCTTCTACAGGATGGCATGTGGGTATACATATTTCCAGTCACTTGATGAATATATCACTTGCTTTGACTAGTGATGGTCTCAAGTACCCCAGTGGTTCAAGGAACATCTGTAGTTACAGTTTGGCTTCCAAGACTCCATACCCTCAAGTGATGTCCAGCCAGTCCAATACCAGGGGCATGTCAGCTGCTCTTTGGTCAAAAGTCACATACAAAACACCAGCTACAGTGTAATTGAACCAGAGTCTTTGACTAGGGGCATGTCATCTATTCTTTGGTCAAAAGTCACAGATAAAGCACCAACTATAGTGTAATTGGACCAGAATCTTCGACCAAGGGCATGTCAGCTGTTCTTTGGTTGAAGGTCACTTATCAGGCGCCTAACAGAATGTCAACTTACTATGTAATTGAGCCAGAGCCTTCGACTAGGGGCATGTAAGCTGCTTTGTGGAAACAGGGACTGTGTTGAGAACACTTGGTACAAATTATCTTCCAAATGATGGTTAGTGCATCTTCTTATAGAGAAGTGACATTCACCACATATTGGCTCCTACAAAATAACAACTGTAGCAGGGCACTACGCTGTTTCAACTAACATCCCCCACAGCGGCAACGATCCAGGATGCACTGATACTTGAATAAGAACCCCTTGGCAGATCATCGGCTAAACAAGAGGTCAGACCCTCTTGCCTTTTAATTCCGATCCTGATGGACAGATTCAAGGCCTCCCTTTTCCATCTCTTTTTTCTAGACTACTGCCCGGAGTCTAGATGGTCCCGTCCGCGGTTTGATCCGTCAAGACGAATCTCGGTGCCACCCCTCTCGCCTTTTAATTCCAATCCTGATGGACAGATTCAAGGCCTCCCGTTTCCATCTCTTTTTTCTAGACTATCGCTCGGAGTCTAGATGGTCCCGTCCGCGGTTTGATCCGTCAGGATGAATCTCAATGCCACCCCTCTCGCCTATTAATTCTGATCCTGATGGACGGATTCAAGGCCTCCCTTTTCCATCTCATTTTTCTAGACTACCGCCCAAAGTCTAGATGGTCCCATCCGCGGTTCGATCTGTCATCACGAATCTCGGTGCCACCCCTCTCGCCTTTGAATTTCGATCCTGATGGACGGATACAAGGCCTTCCTTTTCCATCTCATTATTCTATACTACCGCCCGGAGTCTAGATGGTCCCATCTGCGATTCGATCCGTCAAGACGAATCTCGGTGCCACCCCTCTTGCCTTTGAATTTTGATCGTGATGGACGGATTCAGGGCCTCCCTTTTCAATCTCATTTCTATAGACTACTGCCCGTAGTCTAGATGGTCCCATCCACGGTTTGATCCGTTTGGACGAATCTCAGTGCCACCCCTCTCGCCTTTGAATTCCGATCATGATGGATAGATTCAAGGCCTCCCTTTTCCATATAATTTTTCTAGATTATCGATCGGAGTCTAGATGGTCCCATTCGCGGTTCGATCCGTCGAGACGAATCTCAGTGGCCCCCCTCTCGTCTTTGAATTCCGATCCAGATGGAAGGATTCAAGGCCTCCCTTTTCCATCTCATTTTTCTAGACAACCGCCTAAAGTTTAGATGGTCCCATTCACAGTTCGATCCGTCAGGACGAATCTCGGTGCCACCCCTCTCACCTTTGAATTTTGATCCTGATGGACTGATTCAAGGCCTCCCTTTTCCATCTTATTTTTCTAGACTACCGCCCGGAGTCTAGATGGTCCCATCTACAGTTTGATCTGTCAGGATGAATCTCGGTGCCACCTCCCTTGCCTTTGAATTCCAATCGTGATGGGCGGATTCAAGGCCTCTAGTTTCCATCTCATTTTTCTAGACTACTGCCTAGAGACTAGATGGTCCCATCCACGGTTCGATCCGTCCGGACGAATCTCAGTTCCACCCCTCTCGCCTTTGAATTATATACGTGATGGACGAATTCAAGGCCTCCCTTTTCCATCTCATTTTTCTAGATTACCGCCCGGAGTCTAGATGGTCCCATCTGCGGTTCGATCCATCAGGACGAATCTCAGTGCCCCCCTCTCGCCTTTGAATTCCAATCTGGATGGACGGATTCAAGGCCTCCCTTTTCCATCTCATTTTTCTAGACTACCGATCAGAGTCTAGATGGTCCCATTCGCAGTTCGCTCCGTCAGGACGAATCTCGGTGCCACCCCTCTTGCCTTTCAATTCCGATCCTGATGGACGAATTCAAGGCCTCCTTTTTCCATCTCATTTTTCTAGACTACTGGCCGGAGTCTAGATGGTCCCATCTGCTGTTCGATCCATCCGGACGAATCTCGGTGCCACCCCTTTCACCTTTGAATTCGGATCCTGATGGACGGATTCAAGGCCTCTCTTTTCCATCTCATTTTTCTAGACTACCGCTCGAAGTCTAGATGGTCCCATTCGCGGTTCGATCCATTCAGACGAATCTCAGTGCCACCCCTATCCTTTTTGAATTCCGATCGTGATGGACGGATTCAAGGCCTCCATCTTCCATCTCATTTTTCTAGACTATCGCCTGGAGTGTAGATCGTCCCATTCGCAGTTCGATCCGTTAGGACGAATCTCAGTGCCCCCCTCTCACCTTTGAATTCTGATACGGATGGACGGATTCAAGGCCTCCCTTTTCCATCTCTTTTTTCTTGACTACCGCTCGGAGTTTAGATGGTCCCATCTGCAGTTCGATCAGTCCGGATGAACCTTGGTGCCCCCCTTTATTTTGAGTTCCACTCCGAATTGACGGAATCCAAGCAAACTGTCTTCCTCCATCCTTTGGGCTGGTATCTCGAACTACCCGGGCAATCCTTGTGATGCCCAATGGATTCCCACTCTCTTTGTTCCTTCCCTCCTTTTGGGCTGGTAGCCCGAACTACCCAGATGACTTCCGTGACCAGTCACTTTTCGGTTGGCAAGCACCGTGTGTCTTGTCCGGCGTTTTCCCGACAAGTGTGATAACCAGCCATGTCTTTTAGGAGCTGATTGGTCGTCAACTTGTCGGTATTTGTCATTGGTATCGATTTCTCTGATGTTGGCTTCGTCTGTAGTGTTCAGGGAGACAGGACAGGACTTCTGGTGCATTCACCGGCTCGTTTCTGGTTGCCATTAACTAACTCTTTCTTGCAGCTTTGGACAGGGCATCTTCGTCAACTCCGAGCGATGATCTTCTCCTCCTGATCTCTTTTCCTTGTAAGAAGGGGTGGGGTGTCTCTGTCAATCTTGAGTATCGGTCTCTATTCCATTCGTCCTTCGACCTCGCTTAGGGAGGGGCATCTGTAGACACCCCAATATGCTTGCAAATGGACCAAACCCTAATAGGACTAAAAAACACCCTAAAAATTAAACAAAACCCTAAAAAATCAAACAAAACCCTAAAAAACCTAGCTAAACCCGAAAAACCCTAAAAACCCCAAGCAAAACCATAAAACCCTAAATAAACCATAAAAACCTTAACAAACCCTAAAAAAATCCTAAAAACCCAAGCAAAACCATAAAGCCCTAAATAAACCATAAAAACCTTAACAAACCCTAAAAAATCCTAAAAACCCTAAGAACTAAAAAAACCCTAAAAAACCAAAGCAAAACCATAAAACCCTAAGTAAACCATAAAAACCTTAACAAACCCTAAAAAAATCCTAAAAATCCTAAAAACCAAACAAAACCCTAAAAATCAAATAAAACCCTAAATAAACCCTAAAAACCCTAGGGAAACCCTAAAAAACTAAACAAAACCATAAAACCTAAGTTAAACCCTAATCCAAATCTTAAATCCTAGGTTAAGACCTAAACCAAATTCAAAACCCTAATACAAATCTTAAACCCTAGGTTAAGACCTAAACCAAATTCAAAACCTAATCCAAACCTTAAACCCTAGGTTAAGACCTAAACCAAATTCAAAATCCTAATCGAAACCCTAACACCTAGGTCAAACCTTAAGTCAAACCCTAAACCATAAGTCAAACCCCAACAACCTTAACCACTTCCCACTTCACTCCAACAACCTATACCACTTCCCACTTCTTCTTAACCTCCTTAACCACTTCCCACTTCCCACTTCACTCCAACAACCTTTACCACTTCCCACATCACCCCAACCACCTTAACCACCTTCCACTCTAGCCATAACAACCAACCAAGACATTTGGAAGCCTATAAATAGCCTCTATTTGCAAGTGAAAAGGAGATTTGAAAAAATTGAGAGGAGAGCTCCCCAAGCTTTTTCCTCCAAATCAGAGCAACTAGAGTGATCCAAGAGCAAAGAGGAAACTCGTGGAGGAGAGAAACCAAAGTTTCTAGTCATCTCCGGCGAGCTTCGGCAGCCTCCGGCGAGCTTCGACGACCAAGCTCACTGTCAGACCAGCTACGCCCTCCATAAGCCTCAATTTACTTCAAATTTAGCTTCCTGGATCTCCTTCTTCCTCCCTTGATCGATTCCAACAGAGCCAGAGGTCTCCTCTGGTCGGAATCAAGTTTCTAGGCTTTGCCAGAGTCGTTTTCTGATGGCCTAGGTGGGGGCATGAATCCACTAGATGATTCGCGTCCCAGAGCATTAGATCTTCCTCCCCTGGTCTCCCTCAAGCTCTTCCGACCCTCTGCACGCCGTTTCAACGCCTCGCTGAGCCTCCAGAAGTTGGTCGTCAGAGTCGCGACGTTTCGCTGTCGCCGGGGAAGAAGACTGATCACTGTGACTGATCGCGTACCTCCAGCCCCACCGTGCCTCTCCGAGCATCCAAAAACACTCCACGACGCACCCCCAACGCTCCAGAGCCATCGAAGCCAAGCCACGTGGCCTGGATAACCTCCACAGTCGAGCTCGCCGGAGTTTGATTGTGTTGACAGCGAGCGAGGTTTGAGGATGGGAGGAGTGTCCCATTCTTGCTTCTGGAAGAGGGCAAATGCTCCACTCGTCGCCTCCAAGCTTCCTAGACCCTTAAGTGACGCGCTGTGACCCTCCAGTGCCTCCTCCTTCTCCGACGCCTTCATCAGAGCTACCCCGATGGAGAGGGAGGTGGGAGGCCTATTCCAGCCCTCGAGGCCGTGATCCAGACCACTAGATCCTCTTCTTCTCTTCTCTTCTTACTCATTGTGTTTTTTGATCTTCGATTAGGCTTCCAGAGCATCCTCGGCGGTCGTCGACAGCGAAGTTCCGTCGCCGACGGTCGTCAATGCCTTTTCTTTTAAAAAAAAATAAAAAAAATAAGTTTTCTTTTAAATAACTTCTGAACTTTTTGTTTTCTTACATTTAGGTCCTTGTTTTATTACAAGTAGGTCATTTTTCTTACAATTAGGTCCTTGCAATTTTTTTTAAATTGTTTGAATAAGGTTTGTTTTGAAAATATTGCAATGTGCCCCCTGAATAATCTTGTTAATGCCTTTCATGCTTTAAAGATTGATATAAAATCATCTGATTTGCTTTTCTTACATTTTAAGTCGAGAAGTTTTGCATTTAAAACCCTGAACGTTGTTGAAATAGTTCTGAATGCATATTTCTCTGTCTAATTTGCAAATTAAACCCTGGATATTCAAACATTCACTCAAATATGCTCAAAAATTGCATTTAAAACCCTAAGTTTCATGAAAATAATTCTAAATGCATATTTCTTTGACAAAATTGTATTTAAACCCCTGAGCTTCATTAAAATAACTCTGTATGCATATTTCCTTGTTTAAATTGCAAATAAAACCCTGAGAATTCAAATATTTGCTCAAATATGACTTAAATTGCATTTTAGCCCCTGAATTTCATTGATTTCCCATTGAATGCATGTTCTCTAGGGTAAAATTACAGAATTATCCTTGGAACTTCCTGTTTTCAAACGTGGACTCTTTTTCTTGCATATTTTACCCTGAATTTCCACAGAATTGCATTAAACACATGTTTTGATGGCAAAATTGCATTTTTACCTCTAGGAATCCTCAATTTGACTAAAAATGCACAGTTTTGCACGTTTGACCCTAGATTTCTTCAAAATTACATGAAATGTGTTTTCCTATTTATTTCTGATGATTTTACTTCAGAATTTTAATTTTCATTCGGAATTTGGGAATTTTGCACAAAAGCCCCTGGAATTCACATTTTTACACTCTTACATGCATTTTGCACATTTTGTTGCGCTTTTTCATGCATATTTTCTTGTGCCTTCTTCCTTTTATCGAGCACGCATTTCTGGCTCATTTCATGCTTGGTTTTCTCATTGTTTTCCAGATTTCTCCTGACTTTTTTTGATTTGATTTGGCTTTCCATCGCCTGAGGGCGTACATTAACATGCTTAACAATGCCGACACATTCACGAATGTGGATAATTTTTCCCAATTTGATTTTCTCGGATTTCTTTGAGTTTTCACTGATTTACGTGATGCTTTTCGAGAGTTTCTTGATTTTCACGATTTTCCTCATCGCCCACAGGCGTATAGTAAAACAGCATTCACAATGCCTACATTTGTCCCTCAGATTATCTTTTTTCCCTTTTATTCTTTTCTTCTCTTTGATTTGGCATGTTTTCCAGTCATCTTTAGCATACGCATTCAGAATAGGCAAGTACACACCCAATAGACCATTTAGCAAGTAGGAAACCTAGAAAGATCGAGTTTTTCTGGCGCATGGGGGTGCCTAACCTCTTCCCCATGCGAAACAAGAATCCTTACCCTTTCTCTGGCCCACATTGATTTGTGCATTACATCCATTAGGCACAGAGCATACATGTTTTCTTCATCTTGTTTTCTTCTTGGTTTTCTTTTGTGTTTGGTTTTCCTTGTCTTTCCATCAAAAGACTAGGTGACGACTCCTTTCCTTATCCTTTCTTATCTTTCCTTGGTGTTTTCGAGTCTAGTCTTCTTCTCCGGATTCACCATCTTCGCTGTGATTGTATCGGGACTCCTCGTGTGCTTCCACGCACCATAAGGAGAGCTGTGTAGGGTTCCACTGGCATGGTCACAATGGGTAAGGATTCTTGTTACGCACGGGGAAGGTATTAGGCACCCCCGTACGTCCAAGAAACTCAGTCTTTTTTGTCTGATTCGCTTGCTAGAGGTTGAATGAATGCTTGTTAAGCCTAGATTGTGCTCTAATCATGCTAATATGAATGCCAAGTCAAGACTAGATGGATGTGCAAGATGGTATGCAAAAACTACGAAGAAATCCATATGAAATGATGGAATAACGAAACACGACATGATAAAGAAAATCACATGAAATGATGATGTATTTGGAAAGAATGGCCTGAGAAAGCATACTGACATCAAGAGAATCAAAAATGCAATCGACCCAAATCATTAGAATCGTAGAAAACATCACGGAAATCAAAAGGGAAAAATTGCAAAGAAGTCCGCATAAAACGACCAAATGGCGACATGTGAAGAAAATCACATAAAATGATAGTATTTTTAGAAAGAATGTTCTAGAAAATCATACCAGTATCAAAAGGGTCAAAAGTAGGATTAACCCAAATTGTCAGAATCATGAAAAATGTCATAAAATTCAAAAGGAGAAAATAATCCGCAATTAGGGCCAATAAGGGCCTTTTGACCAATTAGTGTATGCCCTCGGGCAATGAAATCCAAATCAAAAAAAAAAAAAATCCAAAATGTGGAACAAAGGAAATCAAATCGAATTTTCAAGTGAAGGAATCTGAAAACGAACTGGGGAAAAATCCATGGAAAATCATATAGAAAGCAGGCTTACTCAGAAAGGATGGAATGATGTGCACATGCAACGAAAAAACTATGTAAAATGTATTAAAATATACCTAAATGTGTAGAAAATGCTCAGGAATGAGTTATGCAGAGATCATGCATGACTTAGTGCAAAAGCTAACATGCATGTGTATGAATTAATGGCATGAGGGCGATTGGGTAATTTCTCATGACTAAGTATGATGAATATATGCATGTGCACGATGCATGGTCTAATGTATGCAAAATGTCATAAAAATGTTGTTTACAAGAAAACATAAAAGGGACAAGGTTTTACATACAAGAAAATACTGTAAACATGGTAAAGGACAAGTGTAAAGACGAAAGTGCAAAATTCACAAAGAAGGGGAAATCCTGATTAAAGTATATTCAGTGACATATATCTTAGTGTGCATGTGATGGATTAAATGAAAATGTGGCACTGAGATGTGTGAAAATCTCACCTTAGTAATTTCCTTAGAAATTCAGGGTTTAATGTGCAAAATTCACACATAAAGTGCAAATATGACCAGAATATGAAATCAAAGATCATTTTACAATGCAAACGTGATTTCTAAATGGAAACAATATTCAATTGCAAAATTATAAATAGAAGAAGTGAAAATGTCAAAAATGGGTGTGAAAACAATTAAAACCCTAAATGATGAATTTGAAATTAGTCTAAAGGTCTAGATGTAAATTTCCTATACTCAATGTGATGAAAAATTCGACTTTTATGATGATCAATGTGATTATGAAGTCTTTCAGGGTTCAAAATGCAAATTTTACCAAGAAAACTCATTTTAACAAAGCATTGGGGTCATGATGCAAATGTTCAGGATTTAATTGCAAAGAAAACATGATCTTTGGGACTTAAGTGTGAAAAAAAAAACATTTATTGAGTTGGTCACCAAAATAGAAAACATTTGAGGAATAACATGCAATTTTTACAAAAACAATAAAAGAAATAAAAGTTATTTAAAACTACAAGGGCTTAAACACAAAAAAAAGGACCTAAAAGTAAAGATTTAAGGACCTAAGAGTAAAAACCTAAAACTACTAAGCCTAAGCTAAAAAACTCCTCTTAGAAGTTCACCAGTGGATCATTGGCGTCCTCACTCCAACACGAACTTTAGCAATGGCCCAACGACAGTACAACAGCAGGAGGGCTCCGACGATGGTCCAAGAAGCTGAGGAGGATGAAAGTGGAGCTCTCTAGAGTATTGGATAGGGCTGAGGCACCCTAGGATGTCTCCCCCACCTCTAGCTCCAGTGAGAAGCTGTCGATGCTGGAGAAGACGACGGCGGAGTGGTTGGAGGCGATGTCGCCGCTGGAATGGCTTGGCGGCGAGCGGGGGAGCTTCACAGCAATAAAGTGGATGCTTCGGAGGGGCCAGAGGAGATGGGGGAAGTCAAAGTGGTTCCACCCATCTCGTGCACCGGAGACGACCGCGACGGAGGTAGGGGCGGTGCACTGGGTTTTCGAATGGTGTCGTGCCTGCGTGGAGAGGTTCCTAGCGGCGAGGCGGAGTCTCCTAAGGTGGTGGTGTGGAGGGGGCACGTCTGGAGTGCTCTAGTGTGCTTCACGGCGACGATCGATGGTGCGGAGCTGCGGCGATGACATTCTCAGGCACGGGAGGCCTTAGGCTCCTCTCCTGAGTGATGGAATCTCCGGGAGGAGGAGGAGGAGAAAGAAGGAGGAGAGGCTCGTGAGGGCTTGCCTGGACCTAGGAGGCCAACGGCCTTGCCGTTGGTGGTGAACCCACCACCAAAGGGATGCGAGGTAGCGCACAAGGGTGGAGATCTCCGACGGAAAGCAAATAAAAGGCTGGGGGAGCTATTTGAGATTGAGGGTGAAAAGGAAGGAGTACCTGGGTGGCGGCTTTGTCTCTCCTAGCGATGCTCGATGGTAGTGCTCCTGTAACATCAGGGCCTGATTATCCATTTTTATAATAAACCATGTATTATTTGTAATATTGTGTTTAATGGTTTATTAATGGATAATCTGTTGTTTCTTGGTTGTGTGTGGTTGTGGGTGGTTTTCTATGCATCAGGT
>JAMKQA010017071.1:0-18544 GCA_024699735.1 Posidonia australis | reverse complement strand
ATTTCAATTTCAGAAATGTTATTTCCTTCCGGAGGTTTAGATTCAATTACATGTTCCAAATTGTCATATTCCAATGCATGTTTTATTTTCCTATGCCACATCTCATAGTTAACCCCATTCAATTTCTCAATTTTTACCATTTCAGTTGAGAACAGTTTGCTACAATAAAAATAAATTTCCAAATTTAAATTTTTGTCTCTCAAGAAAAAATTTAAATTACTAACAAGAAATTAAATTCCAGAAAATTATTAAATTTTATAATAACTTTCAAAATAATTTTCAACTAAAAAACAAAATTCCAGAAATTTATACAATTTCCAAAATTAACAACTTGATGATTAACAAGGTTTTAATTTCAGAAATCAAATAAAATTCCAATTTCCCAACCTAAATCATGCAAGTATTATTTCCTTTTATTAATCAAACATGCAAGATAATTCTTAAAATTTAAAGCATGTAAATATTTTCTTTTTTATTAAAACTAATTGAATAGGCCAAGGTTAATTTTTAATATCCAAACCTCACCCTTTATTTTATTTTATTTTGCAAGATTTAATTTTCCTTTTAAATGAATATGCACAATAAACAAGATCAATATTTTTTTATTGACAACAATATTAATGTTAATAATTCCTAAATATTTCAACAATATTTGAATATTAATTAATCCAAATGAAATATCTAATATTCAATTAAATTCCTAATTATTTTCCATTAATCATTAATATTGATTTCTAACCTCCACCGGCGATTCAAAAGGGGCAAGTGGGAGAGGCTAGTGCACGGGCGGAGGTGCTGCTGCTAGTGGGAAGCTATTTCCGGTGGAGCGACGCGTGGAACTTTCAGGGTCGACGGCAGTGATGGGTGCGCGATCTCGACAGCATGCAGCGGCAGCAGGCGAGCAGCAGCGTTGGGCGACGGCGTGTGCGGGGAGCTCGTGGGGGATGCGGAGTTCGTGCGGCGCGTAGAACAGGGGCGGGGTGCTTGCAGGGGTTGCGGAGCTCGTGTGACGCGTAGAACAGGGGCGGGGTGCTTGGAGGGGTTGTGGAGCTCGTGCGGCGCGTAGAACAGGGGCGGGGTGTGACGATGGTCTTCTGGCTCTGATACCACTGCTGGAAAAACAGCCGATAGTGAAGAGAATTCTGGTGATGGATTTAGGGTTCCGGCGTGAGGTGAGTAGGAGAAGACCCTTTTCCTTATCTTAAATCTTTTGGTCTCGTCCTCTATTTATAGGGGACCTTCACCACTCCTCCGCCCCTCCTCCAATGGCTCCCCCAAGCCATTAGAATTTCGGCCATTAGGGCCTTGTAATCGCCGAAGTAAATCCGACCTTCAATGGCTTTGATTTCCAGCCATTATAGCCATAAATGGGTGAAACAATCATCCGTTTCAGCACCCTTCTTCAATGACCATTACTCACAAATGCTTGTTGCTTGCTGCAGCTCTCCTCTGGATGGTGGCTGTTGTTGGATGCGACAAAGGTGGAGACTGGGACGAGGATTCTTGGAGTGATCACAAGGGGCTTTGGGAAGTTTTGAAGGCTGCAATGGATGCGATTTGCGTGGAGGCTTAGCTTGGCTGAGCTTTGGATAGTTGATAGTGGTAAAGCACAACCAGGAAGGATTGGTACGGTGCGGTGAGGGCTTGGGGATGAAGGTTGTGAGCTTGCAGGAATGAGAGAGGTGCTATGATGGACACATAATTATGTTGGTTTGGTTGTGATATGCACTTAAAATTTCATTATAAGGGAAATATCGAAGCATGGAGGATCCTAGGCTCAAAAATAAGGGAATCTTGGTCTCAAAGTATAATCTCAGTCTACTTAGAAGAACCTTAAAGCATGGAGAATTTATGTAAGTGGTGGCACTAAATATTAGCAAATTGTTAATATCCTCTTCCTTATTAATCATGGTAGGCTCTTATATTGCAAGAACCAATTCAAATGTTATAAGAAGTAAGAAGAAATGAAGAAATGTTAAGTCCAAATATTGCAAAAATAGAAATTATTTAAGAAATTATGAAGCTCATAATCATGATAAGTTTAAAAAATTGTGAAAATAATAACCAATCTGAATGTTACAAAAAACCAAGGAGAAATGAAGAAATGTCATGTCCATAATATTGGAAAAACAAAAATTATATAAGAAATTACAAAGTTCATAAATGATGATAAGTTGGAAGAATTTGTGAAAATAACACGGGAGCTCAAATACACTAGGAGATGATGTAATTCTATTCTTGTGTCGTCAAGAAGAATTTCAAGAGATGAAAGGACCTATGGAAGCAATCATGAGGCAGCTAGGCTTTTGTCATTATTAGAATAGGCTTGATCAAAATTGGTAGAATCTTGGAAAGTTCATAAATGCCATTATCACATCTCCTAATCCAAGGGCCTAACACAACCGAAATTTAACAAAATATTTATGAACCATTATATCAATAGAAAATAAACAGCAAAGCAAATGAACATAACGAAATTTCTTGACATTAAAATAACAAAATGAACATAGCAAAGCAATATTTATAATCCATATCCTAATCCTCTTATTATTAAGACAAATTTCCTGACATTAACATCAAAGCAATGTTTGAAATGAATAGAAATTAAATCAAATTGTCATAACAAAATCAATCATATAGCAACAACTCTAGTTCATGACAGTCTTGCACATTAGAAATTACAAAGAACTGATGTTAACATACAGACCAACAAATGCTTAACATCTAGCTCAACAACCAAAGTTCAACAACAAAAAAGGCATCAAAATGTATAGAAACAAAATAAAGATAGAACCTAGCAAAGTAAAGACAAGTCATGACTGATTTTATTCCAATGCATCTCCCATGTCAACCAAACATTGGTTTACTTGCAGATATCCATGCATCATAGGCCATCATCAACCATCTAAGCTTATGACATGGTGGTGTAATTTCAACAAATTCTTCTGTAACATCTGGGCTTGATTATCCATTTTAATTATAAACCATGTAATTAATTGTTATATTGTATAATTAGTTTATTATTGGATAATCTATTATTTCTTGTGAGTGTGAGGGTTTGGTTGGCTTTCTGTGCACCTATTTGCGATCTGAGACCAATGTGGAGTTCGGTTTGTGGATGCATAGTCACCTCGATTTGCATGCTTCTCTTTTCTCCTTTCTTTTCTTTCTTTCTTTCTCTCTCTCACGAGCCCTCCCCATCATTGTCTCCTTCTTCTTCTTCCCCCAAACCTATGCCACCACAAGCGGCTGCCCGTGCCTCCCCGTCCCTTCTGACGCGATGGGAGGTTGGTGCGACACGGGAGGAGGAGGAGATCAAATGAGGAAGGGAAATGGAGGAAGGGTGACCGTGAGAAAAAGAGGAAGAGGGGGGAAATAGTGAGTGAGCGGGAAGTGCGTGGTTGTCCGCGTGGTTTGCCAGTGGAAGAGCTTCAATGGGGACAGGAGAGGGGGAGGTTGCCGGCTGAGGTACGTGACCCTCTTCCTCTCTCGTTTCCATGTTATCAGTTTAACATGTTAAATGCATGAAATGAGAATACATGCATGTAAATCATAGAAAAATAGTAGAATGGATGAGTATGTGATGGATAGCATGAATATGTAGATATCATGCAGTTAGGATGAAATTTGGTGGATTCATGCAAGTTATAGGGATGTATGCTATAGTGTTTTGTAACGAGCCTCACCCCTTTACGATTTTCGTATGGCTTGCATGATGTATAGATTCATGAATGGTTTGAAGGGTTTTAAAATAGACTCAAGGATGTACACCTCATGATTTATCCATGTTTTATGATGTATGATTGAGGGGTCCGCCGGAGGCTCCTACATCTAGCGAACGAATGGTTTGTTGGCAAGGGCCGTGTACAGAACATGGGTGATTCGGCATACCGAATCCCTATCAGTTTGTGCAGGGATGCCCAATTTTGGTAGACCAAAAACCTTTGGTTGACCGAAATAGGAGGTTTTGGTATACTGAAAATATTCGGTATACCGAATCAGTGATTTTTTAGTATACCAATTTTGAATTTGGTCTGCCATTTATATCCCCTAGCCTATAAGAATAAATGGGTATAAATGGTTTTAAAAGGGTAATGAGCATGTGTTAATGGTGTTTTCCCCATGAAAATGTAATGGAGGAATGTGGAACCCAAATAAGTTTGGGAATGGTTTTGGGTTTGAAATCCTAAGGATGAATAAAAGTGATTAAATGTGTGGTTTTTGGGCATGAGACTCAATTTATGATTTTAAAAGTATGGTTTCTCATGAATTGAGTTGGGACCCCAATAGAGGGTCATGCGTTGCATGGATAGATTCCTGCAATGAACAAGATTGAAAGGAAATAGTTTTGAAAGGAAAATTTTAAGTGTTTTGGAAATAAACACTAATAATGTGTTGTGGAATCATGGGGGTTGGTGTCGACAATGTGGTAGGAGAATAATACTCCAAAGAAACCAATTGTCAGACACGACCGTGGTTGCTAGTGTGGGACCACGAGTGGATGGTGTCGACAAATTGTAAAAATATCAATTGTCAGACACGATCGTGGTCACCAATGTTTGTGATGGTGTAGGCTGAGCCTAGGTTATTGAACCTAGTTGTTCGAATCACTGATGGGACGTCAGACAAAGATGTATCCTCGTGCATATATGAAAAGAAATTGAGGCCAGTGGACTAGAGCGGTGCCCTCCCGCACGAGGAACTTCACCACGGTAGTGCAGGAAGGTAGGGGAAATGGTGTCCTCACCTACTGCTTGTGTATTTGGTTATCCTTGATCAAGGTAACATCAATAAGGAAAATTGAACATGAATAAGAAAAGTGTGTGATTTCATGAAAATGAAAGAAATGTGGTTTGGCTAGGGCTAGACTTATGAATGATCCTAAAATCCTATAATCAAATAAGAATTGTGTTTTGACCAATTATCAGCCAATGTTTGTGATTTTGATTTTGAGCCCTTTGAGGCATTGTGTTTTAGGCTGGACCTAGTCGAGAAAGTTGTTTTCTTGAGATATGAGTTTTGAAAATGGTTTTGGTTTTGGGAGGAAATCCCAAGCATTGAAAAGAAAGTTGAGTTTTAGGAAAGACTATGGTTTTGGAAACAAATTCCAAATGTTTTAAAAAGAAGTGAAAAAGTGTGTTTTGAGAAAAGCATAGTCTTGGGAATAGGTTCCCATGTGATTTCAATGGAAAGAAAGGAATGGTGTTTTAAAAAGGGATTTTCAAAAGAAAACTAAGTTTTATAAATTAAAGTTGTATTTTTAGTGCTTTTACCAGATTTTGTTGTATGCTTGTTTGGGGTGCGTACTAGGTGATTTAGATGTCACTCACGTGTGCTTTGGTTGGCTTTTAGGTATAGGTCAAGTGCAGTCGAGTTCCAGTGCCGGAGTAGGAGCTTCTAGTCGTACATCGTTTCTTGGAGGTGAGCCTTAGTTACAGTTATTTAATTATTGCTGTAATTAGTGTAATTTTGCTTATGATACTGTGATCTTGGTAACGTGCCCTGGATCGAGGTGTTACAACCTCCGTCATCATTGACTTCTCAAAACACATGAGAGCATATAAGTACAACTCATACTCAACATCAATGCTATCCTTCGTGAGTATTTGCAAGCATCTTCCCATGCTAGTGTTGTCCTTCAGCTAACTATACACCTCAACAAATGATCCAATGGAGGCAAGCCTAGTTTGGAAAGCTTCCTTGTTGGAGGTCTTCACCTTCTTCTCTTTCCTTCCTAGTTCCTTTGTGGAACCATGTGTATTACTTGTGCCAACATTATTATTGTAGGAAGTGCCCTTCCCATGCAATTTTTGTGTCGTATTAGTAGTTAAAGGTGAGGGGAACACTACCATATCGATGGTGTCATCCTCTTGACCCAAAGAAAGAGATTGGGAAGTGGCATCAGGGATGAAGGCATGCTTCCCTATAGCAACATTTTCATCAAAGAGCTTCATTATGTCATGGAACTTGATTTCTTTATACCTGAACTTCTCGCATTTCGGTTCCCACTACAATCATTAAAAATACGTAACCAAAGAAGTTGCATTAATACCAACATGCATTTTTTTTTTCAAGTAGAACTTAAGGAACTAAAACCACATAATTTTGTGTGTAAAAGATAACTCACAATCTTGAATTGCTCCTACCAGTGGTAGTTTGCTCCCTCCCAAGTCTATGTGTTTAGGTTTCAACTAATCCTAGTTTGCACAACAAGTGTTTTCCAAAGCTGCCAATCAGTGCGTAGCCTCTCAAACTTGTTCTTGAGTTACACATGGGTTTGTTGTACTCCATGCAACTCAACAAGCCTCTTCACTAATTTTTCATAACAATTTGCATCCAAGTGAGAACCTAGCTTGTGTCCTTCATGGTGCAAGCCGATACAGATGTCAAGGAATTTGTCAATTAGGTCTTCATCCCACTAAGCCTTGTGTCTGTGTGGTATAGGCATGTTGTTTGAACCTACAACAACACCAAGCCTTCTCCTTGAACTGTAACGACTCCCAAGTCGCTACCACAAAACCTAGCAACAAATTTTTATTTTATTAATTGTTTTATCTTTATTATTAACCAACAATTACACTAATGATGTAACCAAGGCTAAGTACTCTCAACAGGAAATAAAACTAATAAACTTATAGAAATAAACTAAATTATCACTCACTTGGATCCCTAATGTGTGGTGGCGTGACTCCTCCTATATGCACTAGCAACCAACAGCTACAATCCTGCATCTGCCAAAAACACAAAAAACAAAGCACATGTGAGTGACCACTCAACGGTCACCCAGCACGCACCCCACCTACAACACGGCAACCTATACCGAGGGCAACCAAGCACATGCGTCACACCTGGATGTCGACAAACCAAAAAGGCAATCCATTGACGCCCAGTACACAAGCACTGGCATCCCTCTTGGATGCCGCAACACCAAGCCAGGTAGTCTACCATTGCCCAGCAGGCCACAAAATCACAAAACCATGCCTTTAATACCATTTCTTTTCTTTTCCTTTCAAAACCACATGCATGTACTTTTAAAACCTTCTATGCATGCCTGAGAAAGCTACTCTCGCCATCTCAAGCCCAAAACAACACCAAAAGCACAACTACAGAGACTCTTCTCTACACAACATGGTCCCCTCTGGACCCAAGCACACACCAAGCCATGGAGCCTCTACTCCTATAACAACGGAGCCACTGCTCCCAAACAATGGAGCCACCGCTCCTAAAGCACTACGCCTCAACAGGCGCCAAAGCCACGACCTCCTCTAGGCCTAGAGCCTGATTTTCCATACCAGGACTCCGTACAAACACAAGCCCAAACAGTGTGTCGAACTGCCCGGCGCCAAGCAGACAACACTGGCCACAAGAAGTCCATTGAGGAGCGACCATAGTATCAACACTGCCATGACATGCCACCCTGTGCAGGAGCCATGTCGTCCCGTGATTCTCTCGCTTGGAGAACCCTCAACAAAGCCAACCCCTCCTTGGGAAGGTAGTCTTGTCTCTCAAGACGCTACCGACTACGGGGCACGCGTCCCACCCGCACTGGCCACCATAGGGTACACCTCCTCACGACGCCCTCCACACGGTGCTCAGGAAGGAGTTTCATACCTCCACACCCGACAACACTTGAGCCTCAGTACTCACAGCGATAGTAGGAGTATCATACCACCTCGTCATGCCAAGAAACACCTCAACCCGCGGACCACAACCCTAGCCTCGAAACAGTCAAGGAGTATCATACCTCTAAGACCTGACGAATCTCCGCCTCAAGTATCTCGGCCCCCAACGCAAACAGAAAACACCGGGAAACTCTTTCCAAAACCACTTTCAAATTTATACTCTTTTCTTTCCAAAACTTTCTTTTGGGAAAACCCTTTTCAAAAACCGTTAAATGTCATTTAAAGCTCAAGTAATATTGTGCCCAACAGCGGCATGGAAACCAAAGGTCGAGAAACCACAAACAAGACACAACCTCGATAGCTCTCTTGTCAGGCCCAGGCAAAGGCACCTTGGGAGCATCTGGGTTCACAAGCACTACGCTCAACCCACGACCACAACCCAAGAAAACACCAACAGCAAAGCAAACACAACCAGAACTCACACGCTTTGGCGCCATGTGTAAGACACCTACTGGCTCGTGTCCCTCGGGAGCACAGCCAGATCTGCTCAAACACCTAAAATAGTGCCACTGAATACTCCATTCAGTGCACCGCACATAAAACCACACAAATCCTAGACCTAGGGTCACTATCATTATCCCTAAAGTCCACTCTATCGGGCTCTATACCAATCACTGTGACGTTGTCGGCACTTTTATGGTTGTGGATATTTTGTGCAGGTATGGTTGGCTGCACATCTGGGTGTAGAGGTCTTACGCCCGCAATGATCAGCCTTCGAATCCTACTGTCAAAGCGGCCATGTGTGCACACTCACCTTAGTTCGGAAGGAGTATGAGCGTTTAGAAAGCTTGACAGAATAGAAAATCATCTAGCGCATTATTCCTTTGGCTTCTCATAACTTTAAGGCCTTCTTCAACACACTCGACATGCATCTTATCATCCTATCGGGGTTGATTGGTGGAGTGGAATATCACCCAATCCATGTGATGTGGTAGTTCGGTTACTAGCAAGATTCCTTTGTTCAGGGGCAAATGTCAGTATGGTTCCAAGAATACCCCCTGAGCTCCTACACTATGACTAAGGAGCTATCTCGCCTGCTCAGTGGCTCCGAATGATCGAGGGATCTTACAGTCATAGAGGGGAAGAGTTGCATAGCAAATTATGAAGTCAAAGTCGAAGAGGCCTAGCCAATCTGCAGCACCACCCCAAGCCGTACGCTCTTTACCAAAGCCTCGGGCTCCATGAGATCCAGAGATGACGTAGTTTCTTAACATTCATGTCATGTTACTGGTTCTTAGCAAGTTGAAATACATGTAATCACTTCATTGACTCTAGTAATAAAATGCATCAAAACATATCTGGCCAGCTTGTTTGATTGCTTATGTTTGGTGCAGAACAAGAATTGGCATCGCGACAACATGTGCTTGACTGGTTCCGGATTCTACTCTCATCTGTCGGTCGGCTTGGCACTGGGGACCACCCAGATAATAGTCGAGAATCTCGTTTTATTACCCAAGTCTGGACAAATGAAGTCTTCACAAACTTCAGTACCAGGTAGAGCGGAATTCCCTCCCTCGCCTTTGGATTCTGATCTAGATGGACGGATTCAAGGCCTCCATTTTCCATCTCATTTTTCAAGACTACCGCCTAGAGTCTAGATGGTCCCATCCACGGTTCGATCCGTAAGGACGAATCTCGATGCCACCGCCCTCGCCTTTGAATTTTGATCCTGATGGACGGATTGAAGGCCTCCCTTTTCCATCTCATTTTTCTAGACTACAGCCCAAAGTCTAGAAGGTCCCATCTGTGGTTCGATCCATCAGGACAAATCTCGGTGCCACCTTCCTCGCCTTTCAATTCCAATCCTGATTGACGGATTGAAGGCCTCCCATTTCCATCTCATTTTTTCTAGACAACCGCTTGGAGTCTAGATGGTCCCATCCACGGTTCGATCCGTCAGGACGCATCTCGGTGCTACCCCTCTCGCCTTTGAATTCCAATCTTGATGAACGGATACAAGGATACCCTTTTCCATCCCTTTTTTCTAGATTAAAGCCTGAAGTCTAGATGGTCCCATCTGCGGTTCGGTCCGTCAGGACGAATCTCGGTGCCACCTCTATCGCCTTTGAATTTAGATCTTGATGGATGGATTCAAGGCCTCCCTTTTCCATCTCATTTTTCTAGACAATCGCCTGGAGCCTAGATGGTCCCATCCACGGTTTGATCCGTTAGGACGAATCTCGGTGCCACCACCCTGGCCATTGAATTTCGATCATGATGGACGGATTCAAGGCCTCCCTTTTCCATCTCTTTTTCCAAGACTACCGCCTGGAGTCTAGATGGTCCCATCCGCTGTTCAATCCATCAGGACAAATCACAGTGCCACCTCCCTCGCCTTTGAATTCCAATCCAGATGGACGGACTCAAAGCCACCATTTTCCATCTCCTTTTTCTAGACTACCGCCCGGAGTCTAGATGGTCCCATTCGCGGTTCGATCTATCACGAGGAATCTCAATGCCACCTCCCTCGCCTTTGAATTCCGATCCTCATGGACAGATTGAAGGCCACCATTTTCCATCTCATTTATCTAGACTACCGCCTGGAGTGTAGATAGTCCCATCTACGGTTCGATCCGTCAAGACAATTCTAGGTGCCACCTCCCTCGCCTTTGAATTCCAATCCTGATGGACGGATTCAAGGCCTCCATTTTCCATCTCATTTTTCTAGACTACCGCCCAGAGTCTAGTTGGTCCCATCCACGGTTCGATCAGTCCGGACGAATCTCGGTGCCACCCCGCTCGCCCTTAAATTCCGATCATGATGGACGGATTCAAGGCCTGCCTTTTCCATCTCATTTGTCTAGGCTAACGCCTGGTGTCTAGATGGTCCCATCCGTGGTTCAATCCGTCAGGACGAATCTTGGTGTCACGTCCCTCGCCTTTAAATTCCGATCCAGATGGACGAATTCATGGCCTCCATTTTCCATCTCGTTTGTCTAGACTACCGCTCGAGGTCTAGGGGGTCCCATCTGTGGTTCGATATGTTAAAACGAATCTTGGTGCCACCTCCGTCGCCTTTGAATTCCGATCTAGATGGACGGATTCAATGCCTCCCTTTTCCATCTCATTTGTCTAGACTACCGCTTGGAGTCTAGATGGTCCCATCTGTTGTTCGATATGTCAAGACGAATCTCGGTGCCACCACCCTCACCTTTGAATTCAAATCCAGATGGACGGACTCAAGGCCTCTATTTTCCATTTCATTTTTCAAGACTACCGCCCAGAGTCTAGATGGTCCCATCCATGATTCGATTCGTTAGGACGAATCTCGGTGCCACCTCCCTCGCCTTTGAATTCCGATCCTGATGGTCCGATTCAAGGCCTCACTTTCCATCTCTTTTTTCTAGACTACCGCCCTGAGTCTAGATGGTTCCTTCACGGTTCGATCCGTTAGGACGAATCTCCGAGCCACCTCCCTCGCCTTTGAATATCGATCCTGATCGATGGATTCAAGGCCTCCCTTTTCCATCTCATTTTTCTAGACTACTGTAGGGAGTCTCGATGGTCCCATCTGCGGTTCAATCCGTCCGGACGAATCTCGGTGCCACCCCTGTTGCCTTTGAATTTTGATCCTGATGGACGGATTCAAGGCCTCCATTTTCCATCTCATTTTTCTAGACTACTACCTGGAGTCTCGATGGTCCCATCTGCGGTTCAATCCGTCCAGACGAATCTCGGTGCCACCCCTGTTGCCTTTGAATTTTGATCCTGATGGACGGATTCAAGGCCTCCCTTTTCCATCTCATTTGCTTGGACTACCGCCTGGAGTCCAGATGGTCCCATCTGCGGTACGATCCGTCAAGACGAATCTCGGTGCCACATCCCTCACCTTTGATTTCCTATCCTGATGGATGGATTCAAGGCCTTTAATTTCCATCTCATTTTTCTAGACTACCGCCTGGAGTCTAGATGGTCCCATTCGCGATTTGATCTGTCAAGACGAATCTCGGTGCCACCTCCCTTGCCTTTGAATTCCGATCCTGATGGATGGATTTAGGGCCACCCTTTTCCATCTCATTTTTCCAGACTACCGCTTGGAGTCTAGATGGTTCCATCTGCGGTTCGATCTGTCAGGACAAATCTCGACACTACCCCTCTCGCCTTTGAATTCCAAACTTGATGGACGGATTCATTGCCTCCCTTTTCCATCTCTTTTTTCTAGATTACTGCCTGAAGTCTAGAAGGTCCCATCCGCGGTTCGATCTGTCAAGACGAATCTCGGTGCCACCTCTGTAGCCTTTGAATTTTGATCTTGATGGATGGAATCAAGGCCTCACTTTTCCATCTCATTTTTCTGGACAACCGCCTGGAGTCTAGATGGTCCCATCAACGGTTTGATTTGTCAAGATGAATCTCAGTGCCACCTCCCTTGGCTTTGAATTCTAATCCTGATGGACGAATTCAAGGCCTCCCTTTTCCATCTCCTTTTTCTAGACTACTGCCCGGAGTCTAGATGGTCCCAACCGCTGTTCGATCCATCAGGACAAATCTTGGAGCCACCTCCCTCGCATTTGAATTCCAATCCAGATGGACGGATTCAAGGCCTCCATTTTCCATCTCCTTTTTCTAGACTACCGCCCGGAGTCAAGATGGTCCCATTCGCGGTTCGATCTGTCAGGACTAATTTTGGTGCCACCTCCCCTGCCTTTGAATTCCGATCTTGATGGACGGATTCAAGGCCTCCCTTTTCCACCTCATTTTTTTTCTAAACAACCGCCTGGAGTGTTGATGGTCCCATCAGCGGTTTGATCCGTCAAGATGAATCTTGATGCCACCTCCATCGCCTTTGAATTCCGATCCTGATGGACGGATTTACGGCCACCCTTTTCCATCTCATTTTTGTAGACAACCGCTCGGAGTCTAGATGGTCCCATCCACAGTTTGATCCGTCAGAACGAATCTCGGTGCCACCTCCATCGCCTTTGAATTCTGATCCTGAAGGATAGATTCAAGGCCACCATTTTCCATCTCATTTTCCTAGACTACCGCCCGAAGTCTAGTTGGTCCCATCCACGATTCGATTCGTCCAGACGAATCTCGGTGCCACCCCTTTCGCCTTTGAATTCCGATCCTAATGGACGGATTCAAGGCCTCCATTTTCCATCTCAATTGTCTAGACTACCGCTCGAGGTTAAGATGGTCCCATCCACAGTCGATCCGTTAGTATGAATCTCGGTGCCACATCCCTCGCCTTGGAAATCCGATCCTAATGGACAAATTCAAGGCCACTCTTTTCCATCACATTTTTCTTGACTACCGCCTGGAGTGTAGATGGTCCCATCTACGGTTTGATCCATCAAGATGAATCTCGATGCCACCTCCCTCGCCTTTGAATTCCGATCCTGATGGATGGATTCAAGGCCTACATTTTCCATCTCATTTTTCTAGACTACCGCTCGGAGTCTAGTTGGTCCCATCTGCGGTTCGATCCGTCCGGATGAATCTCGGTGCCACCCCACTCGCCTTTGAATTCCGATCCTGATGGACGGATTCAAGGCCTGCCTTTTCCATCTCATTTGTCTAGACTAACGCCTGAAGTCTAGATGGTCCCATCCGCGATTCGATCCATCAGGACGAATCTCGGTGCCACCTCCGTAGCCTTTGAATTCCGATCCTGATTGATGGATTCAAGGCCACCCATTTCCATCTCATTTTTCTAGACAACCGCCCGGTGTCTAAATGGTCCCATCAGTGGTTTTATCTGTGAGGACGAATTTTGGTGCCACCTTCCTCGCCTTTGAATTCTGATCCTGATGGACGAATTCAAGTCCTCCTTTTTCCATCTCTTTTTCTAGACTACCGCCCAGAGTCTAGATGGTCCCTTCCACTGTTCGATCCATCAGGACAAATCTCGATGCCACGTCCCTCGCCTTTCAATTCCAATCCAGATGGACGGATTCAAGGCCTCCATTTTGCATCTCTATTTTCTAGACTATCGCTCGGAGTCAGGATGGTCCCATCAGAGTTTCGATCTGTTAGGACGAATCTAGGTGCCACCTCCCTCACCTTTGAATTCTGATCCAGATGAACGGATTCAAGGCCTTCCTTTTCCACCTCATTTTTCTTGACTATCGCCTAGAGTGTAGATGGTCCCATCTGCGGTTCGATTCATCTGGACGAATCTCGGTGCCACCTCCCTCGCCTTTGAATTTTGATCCTGATGGACGGATTCAAGGCCTCCATTTTCCATCTCATTTTTCTAGACTACTGCCCGAAGTCCAGTTGGCCCCATCCGCGGTTCGATCCATCTAGACAAATTTCGGTGCCACCCCTCTCGCCGTTGAATTCCAATCCTAATGGACAAATTCAAGGCCTCCTTTTTCTATCTCATTTGTCTAGACTACAGCCCGGTGTCAAGATGGTCCCATCCGCGGTCGATCCGTCAGGACGAATCTCGGTGCCACCTCCCTCGCCTTTAAATTCCGATCCTGTTGGATGAATTCGAGGCCTCCATTTTCCATCTCATTTTTCTAGACTACCGCTTGGAGTCTAAATTGTCCCATTCGTGGTTCGATCCGTTTGGACAAATCTCGGTGCCACCTCCCTCGCCTTTGAATTCCAATCCTGATGGATGTATTCAAGGCCACCCTTTTCCATCTCATTTGTCTAGACTACTGCCTGGAGTCTAGATGGTCCCATCCATTGTTCGATCGTTAGGACGAATCTCGGTACCACCTCCTTCACCTTTGAATTCCAATGTACATGGATGGATTCAAGGCCTCCATTTTCCATCTCAATTTTCTAGACTACTGCCCGAAGTCTAGATGGTCCCATTAGCGGTTCGATCCATCAGGACTAATCTCGGTGCCACCTCCCTCGCCTTTGAATTCTGATCCTGATGGATGGATTCAAGGCCTCCATTTTCCATCTCATTTTTCTAGACTACCACCCGTAGTCTAGATGGTCCCATCCGCGATTCGATCCGTCAGGATGAATCTCGGTGCCACCTCCCTTGCCTTTGAATTCCGATCCTGATGGATGGATTGAAGGCCTCGCTTTTCCATCTCATTTTTTTAGACTACAGCTCGGAGTCTAGATGGTCTCATCCGCGGTTTGATCTGTCAAGACGAATCTCCGTGCCACCTCCCTTGCCTTTGAATTCCAATCCTGATGGACGGATTTAAGGCCTCGCTTTTCCATCTCAATTGTCTAGACTACAGCAGGGAGTGTAGATGGTCCAATCCGTGGTTCGATCCGTTAGGACGAATCTCGGTGCCACCTCCCTCGTTGTTGAATTCCGATCCTGATGGATGGATTCAAGGCCTCCATTTTCCATCTCATTATTCAAGACTACTGCTCGAAGTCTAGATGGTCCCATCCGTGATTCGATCCATCTGGATGAATCTCGGTGCCACCCCTCTCTCCTTCAAATTCTGATGCAGATGGACGGATTCAAGTCCTCCCTTTTCCATGTCATTTGTCTAGACTACCGCCCGAAGTCTAGATGGTCCTGTTAACGGTTCCATTCGTCGGGATGAATCTTGGTGCCACCGGCCTCGCCTTTGAATTCTAATCCTGATGGATGGATTCAAGGCCTCCATTTTCCATCTCTTTTTTCTAGACTATTGCCCGAAGTCTAGATGGTCCCATCCGCGATTCGAACCATCAGGACGATTCTCGGTGCCACCTCTGTAGCCTTTGAATTCTGATCCTGATGGACGGATTCAAGGCCGCCCTTTTCCATCTCATTTTTTTAGTCAACTGCCCGGTGTCAAGAAGTCTCATCAGTGGTTTTATCCATCAGGACGAATTTCGGTGCCACCTCCCACACCTTTGAATTTTGATTCTGACAGACAGATTCATGGCCTCCTTTTTCCATCTCTTTTTTCTAGACTACTGCCCAGAGTCTAGATGGTCCCATCTATTGTTCGATCCATCAGGACAAATCTCGGTGCCACGTCCCACACCTTCAAATTCCAATCCAGATGGATGGATTCAAGGCCTCCATTTTCCATCTCTTTTTTCTAGACTATCGCCCAGAGTCTAGATGGTCCCATCAGCGGTTCGATCTGTTAGGACGAATCTCGGTGCCACCTCCCTCGCCTTTGATTTCCGATCCTGATGGATGGATTCAAGGCCTCCCATTTCCACCTTTTTCTTGACTACCGCCTAGAGTGTAGATGGTCCCATCTGTGGTTCGATCCGTCAGGACGAATCTCGGTGCCACCTCCCTCGCCTTTGAATTTCAATCCTGATGGACGGATTCAAGGCCTCCATTTTCCATCTAATATTTCTAGACTACCGCTTGGAGTCTAGTTGGGCCCACACGTTGTTCGATCCGTCCAGACGAATCTCGGTGCCACCCCTCTCGTCGTTGAAATCCGATCCAAATGGATAGATTCAAGGCCTCCATTTTCCATCCTATTTGTCTAGACTACCACCCGGTGTCTAAATGGTCCCATCCGCGGTCGATCCGTCAGGACGAATCTCGGTGCCACCTCCCTTGCCTTTAAATTCTGATACTGATGGATGAATTCGAGGCCTCCATTTTCCATCTCATTTTTTAAGACTACCGCTCGGAGTCTGAATGGTCTCATCCACGGTTCGATCCGTTTGGACAAATCTCAATGTCACCTCCCTCACCTTTGAATTGTGATCTAGATGGATGGATTCAAGGCCTCCCTTTTCCATCTCATTTGTCTAGACTACCGCCTGGTGTCAAGATGGTCCCATCCGCTGTTCAATCCGTCAGGACAAATCTCGGTGCCACCTCCCTCACCTTTGAATTCCAATCCAGATGGACGAATTCAAGGCCTCCATTTTCCATCTCATTTTTCTAGACTACCGCCCGGAGTCAAGATGGTCCCATCCACGATTCGATCCGTTAGGACGAATCTCGGTGCCACCTCCCTCGTCTTTGAATTCTGATCCTGATGGATGGATTCAAGGCCTCCTTTTTCCATCTCTTTTTTCTAGATTTCCGCCTTGAGTCTAGATGGTCCCATCTACAGTTCAATCCGTCAAGACGAATCTCCGTGCCACCTCCCTCGCCTTTGAATTGCAATCCTGATGGATGGATTCAAGTCCTCCCTTCTCCATCTCATTTGTCTAGACTATCGTAGCAAGTATCGATGGTCCCATCCTTGGTTCGATCCGTTTAGACGAATTTCGATGCCACCTCCCTCGCCTTTGAATTCCAGTCCTGATGGACGGATTCTAGGCCTCTCCATTTTCCATCTCATTTTTCTAGACTACTGCCCGAAGTCAAGATGGTCCCATCCACAGTTCGATCAGTCTGGACGAATCTCGGTGCCACCCCACTCACCTTTGAATTCCGATCCTAGTGGACAGATTCAAGGCCTCCCTTTTCCATGTCAATTGTCTAGACTACCGGCCAGAGTCCTAATGGTCCCATTTGCAGTTCTATCTGTCAGGACGAATCTCAGTGCCACCTGCCTCGCCTTTGAATTCCGATCCAGATGGATGGATTCAAGGCCTCCGTTTTCCATCTCATTTTTCTAGACTACCGCCCAAAGTCTTGATGGTCTCATCCGCGATTCGATCTGTCAAGACGAATCTCGGTGCCACCTCCCTCGCTTTTGAATTCCGATCCTGATGGATGGATTCTTGGCCTCTCCATTTTCCATCTCATTTCTCCAAACTTCTGCCCGGAGTCAAGATGGTCCCATCCGCAGTTCGATCCGTCCAGACGAATCTTGGTGCCACCCCACTCACCTTTGAATTCCGATCCTGGTGGATAGATTCAAGGCCTCCCTTTTCCATGTCATTTGTCTAGACTACCGCCCAGAGTCCTAATGGTCCCATCCGCAGTTCTATCCATCAGGACAAATCTCGGTGCCACCTGCCTCGCCTTTTAATTCCAATCCAGATGGATGGATTCAAGGCCTCCATTTTCCATCTCATTTTTCAAGACTACCGCCCAATGTCTTGATGGTCCCATCCGCGATTTGATCTGTCAGGACGAATTTCGGTGCCACCTCCCTCGCCTTTGAATTCCGATCTTGATGGACGGATTCTTGGCCTCTCCATTTTCCATCTCATTTCTCTAGACTATTGCCCGGAGTCAAGATGATCCCATCCGCGGTTCGATCCGTCTAGACGAATATCGGTGCCACCCCACTCTCCTTTGAATTCCGATCCTGGTGGACAGATTCAAAGCCTCCCCCTTCCATGTTATTTGTCTAGACTACCGCCCAGAGTTCAAATGGTCCCATCCGCAGTTCTATCCGTCAGGATGAATCTCGGTGCCACCTGCCTCGCCTTTGAATTCCTATCAAGATGGATGGATTCAAGGCCTCCGTTTTCCATCTCAATTTTCTAGACTACCGCCCAAAGTCTTGATGGTCCCATCGCGATTCGATCTGTCAGGACGAATCTCGATGCCACCTCCCTCGCCTTTGAATTCCGATCCTGATGGACGGATTCTTGGCCTCTCCATTTTCCATCTCATTTCTCTAGACTATTGCCCGGAGTCAAGATGGTCCCATCCGCAGTTCGATCCGTCCGGACGAATATCAATGCCACCCCACTCTCCTTTGAATTCCGATCCTGGTGGACAGATTCAAAGCCTCCCTCTTCCATGTTATTTGTCTAGACTACCACCCAGAGTCCAAATGGTCCAATCTGCATGTAGACACCCCAATTTTGTGGTAACTCATTGATAAGGCTCCAGTTGTTGCTTTGGATATGGCTGACCCTTGGACCAATCCCTAAGCCCATAGCAAGCTCGCAGCCTAGTTAGAAAACCAGACCAATAGGGGAGAGCACCAACCTAGCACACCAACCTAGCACATTAATCTAGCACACTTCCCTAGCACACATAGGTGGCGCACTTATCCAGCGCACATCCATGGCGCACAAGGCTGCGACTGCTGGCTTTCCACCTTCCTTGGCTGTTACCT
>JAMKQA010017070.1:0-13888 GCA_024699735.1 Posidonia australis | reverse complement strand
CACCAGCTGCTTCTCGGTGGACGTATTCGGTATCCTGCCTTTCGAACTATCACCGATTGCTTCTCGGTTGACTAGTTCGTCTATCCTGCTTTCCGAATCGTCACTGGCTGCTTCTCGGTGGACGTATTCGGTATCCTGCCTTTCGAACTATTCCCGATTGCTTCTCGGTTGACTAGTTTGTCTATCCTGCTTTCTGAATCGTCACCGGCTGCTTCTCGGTCGACGTATTCGATATCCTCCCTTTCGAACTGTCACCGATTGCTTCTCGGTTGACTAGTTCATCTATCCTGCTTTCCGAATCGTCACCGGCTGCTTCTTGGTGGACGTATTCGGTATCCAGCCTTTCGAACTGTCACCGATTGCTTCTCAGTTGACTAGTTCGTCTATCTTGCTTTCCAAATCGTCACAGGCAGCATCTCGATGGACGTATTCGGTATCCTGCTTTTCGAACAGTCCCCGGTTGCTTCTCGGTTGACTAGTTCGTCTATCCTACTTTCCGAACCGTCACCAGCTGCTCTCTTTGGACGTATTTGATATCCTACCTTTTGAACTGTCACCGATTGCTTCTGGGTTGACTAGTTCGTCTATCCTACTTTCAGAATCGTCACTGGCTTATCTCGGTGGACGTATTCGCTATCCTACTTTCCGAACAGTCACCGACTGCTTCTCGGTGGACGTAATCGGTATCCTGCCTTTCGAACTGTCATCGATTACTTCTCGGTTGACTGGTTCGTCTATCCTACTTTCCGAACTGTCAACGGCTGCTTCTCGGTGGACGTATTCGGTATCCTGCCATTCGAACTATCACTGATTGCTTCTCGGTTGACTTGTTCGTCTATCCTGCTTTCCGAATCGTCACTGGCTGCTTCTCGGTGGACATATTCGGTATCCTGCATTTCGAACGATCACCGATTGCTTCTCGGTTGACTAGTTCGTCTATCCTACTTTTCAAATCATCACCGGCTGCATCTCGGTGGACGTATTCGGTATCCTGCCTTTCGAACTATCCCCGATTGCTTCTTGGTTAACTAGTTCGTCTATCCAGCTTTCTGAATAGTCACCGGTTGCTTCTCGGTAGACGTATTTGGTATCCTGCCTTTCGAACTATCACTGATTGCTTCTCGGTTGACAAGTTCAGCTATCCTGCTTTCTGAATCGTCACCGGCAGCTTCTTGGTGGACGTATTCGGTATCTTGCCTTTTGAACTGTCACCGATTGCTTCTCGGTTGACTAGTTCGTCAATCTTGCTTTCCAAATCTTCACCGGTAGCTTCTCGGTGGACGTATTCGGTATCCTGCTTTTTGAACCGTCCCCGATTGCTTCTCGGTTGACTAGATCATCTATCCAGCTTTCTGAACGGTCATCGGCTGCTCTCGGTGAACGTATTCGGTATCCAGCCTTTCGAAATGTCACCGATTGCATCTCGATTGACTAGTTCGTCTATCCTGCTTTCTGAATCGTCACCAGCTGCTTCTCGGTGGACGTATTCAGTATCCTGCCATTCGGACTATCACCGATTGCTTCTCGGTTGACTTGTTCGTCTATCCCGCTCTCCGAATCGTCACCGACAGCTTCTCGGTGGACGTATTTGGTATCTTGCCTTCCAAACAGTCGTCGATTGCTTCTCAGTTGACTAGTTCGTCTATCCTGCTTTTCGAATCGTCACTGGCTGCTTCTCAGTGGACGTATTCGGTATCCTTCCTTTTGAACTATCACCGACTGCTTCTCGATTGACTAGTTCGTCTATCTTACTTTCTGAACCGTCACCGGCTGCATCTCGGTGGACGTATTCGGTATCCTGCCTTTCGGGCAGTCTCCGATTGCTTCTCGGTTGGCTAGTTCGTCTATCCAGCTTTTCGAGTCGTCACCGGCTGCTTCTCGGTGGACGTATTCGGTATCCTGCCTTTTGAACTGTCACTGATTTTATCACGGTTGACTAGTTCATCTATCTTGCTTTCTGAATCGTCACCGGCTGCTTCTCGGTGGACGTATTCAGTATCCAGCCTTTCAAACTATCACTGATTGCTTCTTGGTTGACTAGTTCGTCTATCCTGCTTTCCAAATCATCACCGACTGCTTCACGGTGGACGTATTCGATATCCTGCCTTCCGAACTGTCGCCTATTGCTTCGTGGTTCACTAGTTTGTCTATCCTGCTTTTCGAATCGTCACCGGCTGCTTCTCGGTGGACATATTCGGTATCCAGCCTTTCGAACTATCACCGATTGCTTCTCGGTTGACTAGTTCATCTATCCAGCTTTCCGAACTGTCACTAGCTGCTTCTCGGTGGACGTATTCGGTATCTTGCCTATCGAACAGTCACCGATTGCTTCTCAGTTGACTAGTTCGTCTATCCAGCTTTCCGAATCCTCACCAGCTGCTTCTCGGTGGTCGTATTCGGTATCCTGCCCTACGAGCTGTCTCCGATTGCTTCTCGGTTGGCTAGTTCGTCTATCCTGCTTTCCGAGTCGTCACCGGCTGTTTCTCAGTGGACGTATTCGGTATCTTGCCTTTCGAAATGTCACCGATTGCTTCTCGGTTGACTAGTTCATCTATCCTGCTTTCTGAATCGTCACCGGCAGCTTCTCGGTGGACGTATTCGGTATCCCGCCTTTCGAACTATCACCGATTGCTTCTCGGTTGACTTGTTCGTCTATCCTGCATTCTGAATCCTCACCGGTTACTTCTTGGTGGACGTATTCAGTATCCAGCCTTTCGAACTGTCCCCGATTGCTTCTCGGTTGACTAGTTCATCTATCCTGCTTTCCGAATCGTCACCGGCTACTTCTCGGTCGACGTATTCGATATCCTACCTTTCGAACTGTCACTGATTGCTTCTCAGTTGACTAGTTCATCTATCCTGCTTTCTGAATCGTCACCGGCTGCTTCTCGGTGGACGTATTCGGTATCCAGCCTTTCGAACTGTCACTGATTGCTTCTCAGTTGACTAGTTCGTCTATCTTGCTTTCCAAATCGTCACCGGCAGCATCTCGGTGGACGTATTTGGTATCATGCTTTTCGAATAGTCCCCGATTGCTTCTCGGTTGACTAATTCGTCTATCCCACATTCCAGACCGTCACCAGCTGCTCTCTTTGGACGTATTTGGTATCCTTCCTTTTGAACTGTCACCGATTGCTTCTTGGTTGACTAGTTCGTCTATCCTGCTTCTCGGTTGACTAGTTAGTCTATCCTTCTTTCGGAACTGTGACCAGCTGCTCTCTTTCGACGTATTTGGTATCCTACCTTTCGAACTGTCACCGATTGCTTCTTGGTTGACTAGTTCATCTATCCGACTTTCCGAACCGTCAACGGCTGCTTCTTGGTGGACGTATTCGGTATCCTGCCATTCGAACTATTACTAATTGCTTCTCGGTTGACTAGTTCGTCTATCCTGCTTTCCGAATCGTCAACGGCTGCTTCTCGGTGGACATATTCGGTTTCCTGCATTTCGAACGATCACTGATTGCTTCTCGGTTAACTAGTTTGTCTATCCTACTTTCCGAATCGTCACCGGCTGCTTCTCGGTGGACGTATTCGGTATCCTGCCTTTCAAACTGTCCCTGATTGCTTCCCGGTTGACTTGTTCGTCTATCCTGCTTTCCGAATAGTCACCGGCTGCTTCTCGGTAGACGTATTCGGTATCCTACCTTTGGAACTGTCACCGATTGCTTCTCGGCTGACTAGTTCATCTATCCTGCTTTCCGAATCGTCACCGGCAGCTTCTCGGTGGACGTATTCGGTATCTTGCCTTTCGAACTGTCACCGATTGCTTCTCGGTTGACTCGTTCGTCAATCTTGCTTTCCAAATCGTCACCGGCAGCTTCTCGGTGGACGTATTCGGTATCCTGCTTTTTGAACTATCCCCGATTACTTCTCGGTTGGCTAGTTCGTCTATCCTGCTTTCCGAGTCGTCACCGGCTGCTTCTCGGTGGACGTATTCGGTATCTTGCCTTTCGAAATGTCACCAATTGCTTCTCGGTTGACTAGTTCTTCTATCCTACTTTCTGAATCGTCACCGGATGCTTCTCGGTGGACGTATTCCGTATCCTGCCTTTCGAACTATCACCGATTGCTTCTCGGTTGACTTGTTTGTCTATCCTGCTTTCTGAATCCTCACCGGCTGCTTCTCGGTGGACGTATTCGGTATCTTGCCTTTCGAACTGTCACCGATTGCTTCTCGGTTGACTAGTTCATCTATCTTGCTTTCTGAATCGTCACCGGCTGCTTCTCGGTGGACTTATTCGGTATCTTGCCGTTCGAACTTTCACCGATTGCTTCTCAGTTGACTAGTTCGTCAATCTTGCTTTCCGAATCGTCACCGGCAGCTTCCCGGTGGACGTATTCGGTATCCTGCTTTTCGAACTGTCCCCGATTGCTTCTCTGTTGACTAGATCATCTATCCTACTTTCTGAACTGTCATCGGCAGCTCTCAGTGGACGTATTCGGTATGCTTCCTTTCAAACTGTCACTGATTGCTTCTTGGTTGACTAGTTCTTCTATCCTACTTTCTAAATCGTCACTGGCTGCTCTCGTTGGACGTATTCAATATCCCACTTTCCGAACCGTCACTGGCTGCTTCTCGGTGGACGTAATCGGTATCCTGCCTTTCGAACTGTCACCGATTGCATCTCGGTTGACTAGTTCGTCTATCCAACGTTCCGAACCATCACCGCCTGCTTCTCGATGGACGTATTCAGTATCCTGCCTTTCGAATCGTCACCGGCTGCTTCTCGGAGGACGTATTCGGTATCCTGCATCTCGAACTATCACCGATTGCTTCTCAGTTGACTAGTTCGTCTATCCAGCTTTCCGAACCGTCACCGACTGCTTCTCGGTGGACGTATTCGGTATCCTGCCTTTCGAACTATCACCGATTATTTCTCAGTTGACTAGTTCGTCTATCCAGCTTTCCGAATCCTCACCGGCTGCTTCTCGGTGGTCGTATTCGGTATCCTGCCTTTCGAGCTGTCTCCGATTGCTTCTCGGTTATCTAGTTCGTCTATCTTGCTTTCTGAACTGTCACCGGCAGCTCTCGGTGGACGTATTCGGTATGCTACCTTTCGAAATGTCGCCGACTGCTTCTTGGTTGACTAGTTCGTCAATCCTACTTTCTGAATCGTCACTGGCAGCTCTCGGTGGACGTATTCGCTATCCTGCTTTCCGAACCGTCACTGGCTGCTTCTCGGTGGACGTAATCGGTATCCTGCCTTTCGAACTATCACCGATTGCTTCTTGGTTGACTAGTTCGTCTATCCTGCGTTCCGAACCATCACCGGCTGCTTCTCGGTGGACGTATTCGGTATCCTGCCTTTCGAACTATCACCGATTGCTTCTCTGTTGACTAGTTCGTCTATCCTGCTTTCCGAATCGTCACTGGCTGCTTCTTGGTGAACATATTCGGTATACGGCCTTTCGAACGGTCACCGATTGCTTCTCGGTCGACTAGTTCGTCTATCCTACTTTTCGAATCGTCACCGGCTACTTCTCGGTCGACGTATTCGGTATCCTGCCTTTCGAACTGTCCTCGATTGCTTCTCGGTCGACTAGTTTGTCTATCCAGCTTTCTGAATCGTCACCGGCAACTTCTAGATGGACGTATTCGGTATCCTGCCGTTCGAAATGTCACCGATTGCTTCTCAGTTGACTAGTTCATCAATCCTGCGATCCAAACCATCACCAGCTGCTTCTCGGTGGACGTATTCGGTATCCTACCATTCGAACTATCACCGATTGCTTCTCGGTTGACTAGTTCGTCTATCTTGCGTTCTGAACCATCACCGGCTGCTTCTCGGTGGACGTATTCAGTATCCTACCTTTCGAACTATCACCGATTGCTTCTCGGTTGACTAGTTCGTCTATCCTGCTTTCCGAATCGTCACCGGCTGCTTTTCAGTGAGCATATTCGGTATCCGGCCATTCGAACGGTCACTGATTGCTTCTCGGTAGACTAGTTCGTCTATCCTACTTTTCGAATCGTCACCAGCTACTTCTCGGTCGACGTATTCGGTATCCTGCCTTTCGAACTGTCCTCGATTGCTTCTCGGTTGACTAGTTCGTCTATCCTGCTTTCCGAATCGTCACCGGCTACTTCTCGATGGACGTATTCGGTATCCTGCCTTTCGAACTGTCACCGATTGCTTCTCGGTTGGCTAGTTCATCTATCCTGCTTTTTGAATTGTCACCGGCTGCTTCTCTGTGGACGTATTCGGTATCCTGCCTTTCGAACTGTCACCGATTGCTTCTCGGTTGACAAGTTCGTCTATCTTGCTTTCCGAATTGTCACCGACAGATTCTCAGTGGACGTATTCGGTATCCTGCTTTTCGAACTGTCCCCGATTGCTTCTCGATTGACGTGTTCGCCTATCCTGCTTTCCGAACTGTCACCGGCTGCTTCTCGGTGGACATAATCGGTTTCCTACCTTTCAAACTGTCACTGATTGCTTCTCGGTTGACTAGTTCGTCTATCCTGCTTTCCGAACCATCACCGGCAGCTCCTCGGTGGACGTATTTGGTATCCTGCCCTTCGAACTATCACCGATTGCTTCTCGGTTGACTAGTTCGTCTATCCTACTTTCTGAATCGTCACCGGCTGCTCTCGGTGGACGTATTCGCTATCCTGCTTTCCAAACCGTCACCGGCTGCTTCTCTGTGGATGTATTCGGTATCCTGCCTTTCCAACTGTCATTGATTGCTTCTCGATTGACTAGTTCATCTATCCTGCTTTCCGAACTGTCACCGACTGCTTCTCGATGGACGTTTTCGGTATCCTGCCATTCGAACTATCACTGATTGCTTCACGGTTGACTAGTTCGTCTATCCTACTTTCCGAATCGTCACCGGCTGCTTCTTGGTGGACGTATTCGGTATCCTGCCTTCCGAACAGTCGCCGATTGCTTCTTGGTTGACTAGTTCGTCTATCCTGCTTTTCGAATCGTCACCGGCTGCTTCTCTGTGGACGTATTCGGTATCCTACCTCTCGAACTATCACGGATTGCTTCTCGGTTGACTAGTTCGTCTATCCAGCTTTCTGAACCGTCATCGGCTGCATCTCGATGGACGTATTCGATATCCTGCCTTTCGAACTATCACCGATTATTTCTCAGTTGACTAGTTTGTCTATCCATCTTTCTGAATCCTCACTGGCTGCTTGTCGGTGGTCGTATTCGGTATCCTGCCTTTCAAGCTGTCTCTGATTGCTTCTCAGTTGTCTAGTTCGTCGATCCTGCTTTCCGAGTCGTCACCGACTGCTTCTTGGTGGACGTATTCGATATTCTGCCTTTCAAAATGTCACCGATTGCTTCTCGGTTGACTGGTTCATCTATCCTGCTTTCTGAATCGTCACCGGCTGCTTCTCAGCTGACGTATTCGGGATCCTGCCATTCGAACTATCACCGATAGCTTCTCGGTTGACTAGTTCGTCTATCCTACTTTCCAAATCCTCACTGGCTGCTTCTCAGTGGACGTATTCGGTATCCTGCCATTCGAACTGTCCCCTATTGCTTCTCGGTTGACTAGTTCGTCTATCCTGCTTTCCGAATAGTCACCGGTTGCTTCTCGGTTGACGTATTTGGTATCCTGCCTTTCGAACTGTCACCAATTGCTTCTCGGTTGACTAGTTCATCTATCCAGCTTTCCGAATCGTCATCGGCTGCTTCTCGGTGGACGTATTCGGTATCTTACCGTTCGAACTATCACCGATTGCTTCTCGGTTGACTAGTTCGTCAACCTTGCTTTCCGAATCATCACCGACAGCTTCTCGGTGGACGTATTCGGTATCCTGCTTTTCGAACTATCCCCGATTGCTTCTCGGTTGACTAGATCATCTATCCTGCTCTCTGAACTGTCACCAGCAGCTCTCGGTGGACGTATTCGGTATGCTACCTTTCGAACTGTCACCGTCTGCTTCTTGGTTGACTAGTTCGTCTATCCTACTTTCTGAATCGTCACTGGCTGCTCTCAGTGGACGTATTGCTATCCTGCTTTCCGAACCATCACTGGCTGCTTCTCGGTGGATCTAATCAGTATCCCGCCTTTCGAACTATCACCGATTGCTTCTCGGTTGACTAGTTCGTCTATCCTGCGTTCCGAACCATCACCGGCTGCTTCTCGGTGGACGTATTCAGTATCCTGCCATTCGAACTATCACCGATTGCTTCTCGGTTGACTAGTTCGTCTATCCTGCTTTCCGAATCGTCACCGGCTGCTTCTCGGTGAACATATTCGGTATCCGGCCTTTCGAACAGTCACTGATTGCTTCTCGGTTGACTAGTTCGTCAATCCTACTTTTCGAATCGTCACCGGCTGATCCTCGGTCGATGTATTCGGTATCCTGCCTTTTGAACTGTCCCTGATTGCTTCTCGGTTGACTAGTTCATCTATCCTGCTTTTTGAATTGTCACCGGCTACTTCTCCGTGGACGTATTCAGTATCCTGCCTTTCGAACTGTCACCGATTGCTTCTCGGTTGACAAGTTCGTCAATCTTGCTTTCCGAATTGTCACCGGCTGATTCTCGGTGGACGTATTCGGTATCCTGCTTTTCGAACTGTCTTCGATTGCTTCTCGGTTGACTAGTTCGTCTATCCTGCATTCCGAACCGTCACCGGCTGCTTCTCGGTGGACATAATCGGTATCCTGCCTCTCAAACTGTCACTGATTGCTTCTCGGTTGACTAGTTCGTCTATCCTGCTTTCCGAGCCATCACCGGCTGCTTCTCAGTGGACGTATTCGGTATCCTGCCTTTCGAACTATCACTGATTGCTTCTCGGTGGACTAGTTCGTCTATCCTACTTTCTGCATCGTCACCGGCTGCTCTCGGTGGACGTATTCGCTATCCTGCTTTCCAAACCGTCACCGGCTGCTTCTCGGTGGACGTATTCGGTATCCTACCATTCCAACTGTCACCGATTGCTTCTCAATTGACTAGTTCATCAATCCTGCTTTCCGAACCGTCACCGACTACTTCTCGGTGGACGTATTCGGTATCCTGCCTTTCGAACTATCACAGATTGCTTCACGGTTGACTAGTTCGTCTATCCTGCTTTCCGAATCATCATCGGCTGCTTCTCGGTGGACATATTCAGTATCCTGCCTTTCAAACGTTCACCGATTGCTTCTTGGCTGACTAGTTCGTCCATCCTGCTTTCTGAATCATCACCGACTGCTTCTCGATGGACATATTCGGTATCCTGCTTTTCAAACTGTCACCCATTGCTTCTCGGTTGACTAGTTCATCTATCCAGCTTTCCGAATCGTCACCGGCTACTTTTCGGTGGACGTATTCAGTATCTACCTTTTGAACTGTCACCGATTGCGTCTCGGTCAACTAGTTCGCCTATCTTGCTTTCTGAATCGTCACCAGCAGCTTCTCAGTGGACGTATTCGGTATTCTACTTTTCGAACTATCCCCGATTGCTTCTCGGTTGACTAGTTCGACTATCCTGCTTTCTGAACCATCACCGGCTTCTTCTCGGTGGACGTAAATAGTATCCTGCCTTTCGAACTATCACCATTTGCTTCTCGGTTGACTAGTTCATCTATCCTGCTTTCCGAACCGTCACCGGCTGCTTCTCGGTGGACGTAATCAGTATCCTGCCTTTCAAACTTTGACTGATTGCTTCTCGATTGACTAGTTCGTCTATCCTGCTTTCCGAACCGTCACCGGCTGCTTCTCGGTGGACGTATTCGGTATCCTGCCTTTTGAACTATCACCGATTGCTTCTCGGTTGACTAGTTCGTCTATCCTACTTTCTGAATCATCACCGGCTGCTTCTCGTTGGACGTATTCGGTATCCTACCTTTCGAACAGTCACCGATTGCTTCTGAGTTGACTAGTTCATCTGTCCTGCTTTCCGAATCGTCACCGGCAGCTTCTCAGTGGATGTATTCGGTATCCTGCCTTTCCAACTATCACCGATTGCTTCTCGGTTGACTAGTTCGTCTATCCTGCTTTCCGAATCATCACCGGCTGCTTCTCGGTGGACATATTCGATATCCTACATTTCGAACGATCACTGATTGCTTCTCGGTTGACTAGTTCGTCTATCCTACTTTCCGAATTATCATCGGCTACTTCTCTGTGGACGTATTCGGTATCCTGCCTTTCGAACTGTCCCTGATTGCTTCTCGGTTGACTAGTTCGTCTATCCTGCTTTCCGAATAGTCATCGGTTGCTTCTCAGTTGACGTATTCGGTATCCTGCCTTTCGAACTGTCACCGATTGCTTCTTGGTTGACTACTTCATCTATCCTGCTTTTCGAATCGTCACCGGTAGTTTCTCGGTGGACGTATTCGGTATCATGCCTTTCGAACTGTCACCGATTGCTTCTCAATTGACTAGTTCGTCTATCCTGCTTTCCGAATCATCACCGACTGCTTCTTGGTGGACATATTCGGCATCCTGCATTTCGAACGGTCACCGATGGCTTCTTGGTTGACTGGTTCGTCTATCCTGCTTTCCGAATCGTCACCGGCAGCTTCTCGGTGGTCGTATTCGGTATCCTGCCTTTCGAACTGTCACCGATTGCATCTCGGTTGACTAGTTCGTCTATACCATTTTTGAATCGTCACCGGCTGCTTCTCGGTGGACATATTCAATATCCAGCCTTTCGAACGATCACCGATTGCTTCTCGGTTGACTTGTTCGTCTATCCTGCTTTCCGAATTGTCACCGGCTGCTTCTCGGTGGACGTATTCGGTATCCTGCCTTCCGAACTGTCGTTGATTGCTTCTCGGTTGACTAGTTCGTCTATCCTGCTTTTCGAATCGTCACCGACTGCTTCTCGGTGGACGTATTCGGTATCTGCCTTTCAAACAATCACCTATTGCATCTCCGTTCACAAGTTCGTCTATCCTGCTTTCCGAAGCTCCACCAGCTGCTTCTCGGTGGACGTATTCGGTATCCTGCCTTTCGAACTATCACCGATTGCTTCTCGGTTGACTAGTTCTACAATCCTACATTACGAATCGTCACCGGCTGCTTCTCGATGGACGAATTCGGTATCCTACGTTTCGAACGGTCACTGATTGCTTCACGGTTGACTAGTTCGTCTATCCTACTTTCCGAATCGTCACCGGCTGCTTCTCGGTGGACGTATTCGGTATCCTGCCTTTCGAACTGTTCCCGATTGCTTCACGGTTGACTAGTTCGTCTATCCTGCTTTCTGAATCGTCACCGGCTGCTTCTCGGTCGACGTATTCGATATCCTGCCTTTCGAACTATCACCGATTGCTTCTCGGTTGACTAGTTCGTCTATCCTGCTTTCTGAATCGTCACCGGCTGCTTCTCGGTGGACGTATTCAGTATCCTGCCTTTCGAACTATCAGCGATTGCTTCTGGGTTGACTAGTTTGTCTATCCTGCTTTCCAAATCGTCACCGGCTGCTTCTCGGTGGACATATTCGGTATCCTGCCTTCCGAACTGTCGCCGATTGCTTCTCGGTTGACTAGTTCGTCAATCCTGCTATTCGAATCGTCATCGGCTGCTTCTCGGTGGACTTATTCGGTATCCTGCTCTTCGAACTATCACCGATTGCTTCTCGGTTGACAAGTTCGTCTATCCTGCGTTCCAAATCGCCACCAGCTGCTTCTCGACGGAAGTATTCGGTGTCCTACCTTTCGAACTATCACAGATTGCTTCACGGTTGACTAGTTCGTCTATCCTGCTTTCCGAATCATCATCGGCTGCTTCTCGGTTGACATATTCGGTATCCTATCATTCGAACGGTCACCGATTGCTTCTCGGTTGACTAGTTCGTCTATCCTACTTTCCGAATCTTCATCGGCTGCTTCTCGGCTGACATATTCGGTATCCTACCATTCGAACCGTCACTGATTGCTTCTCGGTTGACTAGTTCGTCTATCCTACTTTCCGAACCGTCACCGGCTGCTTCTCGGTGGACGTATTCGGTATCCTGCCTTTTGAACTATCACCGATTGCTTCTCGGTTGACTAGTTCGTCTATCCTACTTTCTGAATCGTCACTGGCTGCTTCTCGGTGGACGTATTCGGTATCCTACCTTTCGAACCGTCACTGATTGCTTCTGAGTTGACTAGTTCATCTGTCCTGCTTTCCGAATCGTCACCGGCTGCTTCTCAGTGGACGTATTCGGTATCCTGCCTTTCGAACTGTCAATGATTGCTTCTCGGTTGACTAGTTCGTCTATCCTGCTTTCCGAATCATCACCGGCTGCTTCTCGGTGGACATATTCGGTATCCTACATTTCGAACGATCACCGATTGCTTCCCGGTTGACTGGTTCGTTTATCCTACTTTCCGAATTGTCATCGGCTGCTTCTCGGTGGACGTATTCGGTATCCTGCCTTTCGAACTATCCCCGATTGCTTCTCGGTTGACTAGTTCGTCTATCCTGCATTCCGAATAGTCATCGGTTGCTTCTTGGTTGACATTTTCGGTATCCTGCCTTTCGAACAGTCACCGATTGCTTCTCGGTTGACTAATTCATCTATCCTGCTTTTCGAATCGTCACCGGTATTTTTTCGGTGGACGTATTCGGTATCATGCCTTTCGAACAGTCACCGATTGCTTCTCGGTTGACTAGTTCGTCAATCTTGCTTTCCAAATCGTCACCGGCAGCTTCTCGATGGACGTAGTCGATATCCTGCTTTTTGAACTGTCCCCGTTTGCTTCTCGGTTGACAAGATCATCTATCCAGCTTTCTGAACCGTCACTAGCTGCTCTCGGTGGACATATTCGGTATCGCGCCTTTCGAACTGTCACCGATTGCATCTCGGTTGACTAGTTCGTCTATCCTGCTTTCTGAATCGTCACCGACTGCTTCTCGGTGGACGTATTCAGTATCCTGCCTTTCGAACTATCACCGATTTCTTCTCGGTTGACTAGTTTGTCTATCCTGCTTTCCGAATCGTCATCGGCTGCTTCTCGATGGACGTATTCGGTATCCTGCCTTCCGAACTGTCACCGATTGCTTCTCGGTTGACTAGTTCGAGAATCCTGCTTTTCGAATCGTCACCGGCTGCTTCTCGGTGGACGTATTCGGTATCTGGCCCTTCGAACTATCACCGAATGCTTCTCGGTTGACAAGTTCATCTATCCTACTTTCCGAATCATCATCGGCTGCTTCTCGGTTGACATATTCGGTATCTTGCCATTCGAACGGTCACCGATTGCTTCTCGGTTGACTAGTTCGTCTATCCTACCTTCCGAATCGTCACCAGCTGCTTCTCGGTGGACATATTCGGTATCCTGCATTTCGAACGGTCACCGATTGCTTCTTGGTTGACTAGTTCGTCTATCCTGCTTTCCGAATCGTCACCGGCTGCTTCTCAATGGATGTATTCGGTATCCTACTTTTCAAACTGTCACCGATTGCTTCTCGGTTGACTAGTTCATCTATCCAGCTTTCCGAATCGTCACCAGCTACTTTTCGGTGGACGTTTTCAATATCTGCCTTTCGAACTGTCACCGATTGCGTCTCGGTCGACTAGTTCCTCTATCTTGCTTTTCGAATCGTCACCGACAGCTTCTCAGTGGACGTATTTGGTATTCTACTTTTCGAACTATCCCTGATTGCTTCTCGGTTGACTAGTTCGTCTATCCTACTTTCCGAACCGTCACTGGCTGCTTCTCGGTGGACGTAATCGGTATCCTGCCTTTCGAACTATCACCAATTGCTTCTCGGTTGACTAGTTCGTCTATCCTGCTTTCCGAACCGTCACCGGCTGCTTCTCGGTGGACGTAATCAGTATCCTGCCTTTCAAACTGTCACCGATTGCTTCTCGGTTGACTAGTTCGTCTATCCTGCTTTCCGAACCGTCACCGGCTGCTTCTCGGTGGACGTATTCGGTATCCTGCCTTTCGAACTATCACCAATTGCTTCTCGGTTGACTAGTTCGTCTATCCTGCTTTCTG
>JAMKQA010017069.1:0-17320 GCA_024699735.1 Posidonia australis | reverse complement strand
TGGAGAAGAACCCAACATGCAAGCTCAAACACCATCTTCTCCAATATGGAAGGTTTAAGCATCCCCCATCTCTCTCTCTCTCTCTCTCTCTCTCTCTCTCTCTCTCTCTCCTGAAAACACTCTAGAACCCTCTTTCGCTAGGTAGGGAAGGAGAAAAGAAGGAAAACAAGAGAAGGGGCAATGACAGGGACTTATATAGGTAGTAGGCACAAGCAGCAGCTCAGGAAATGACTCAAGGTGTTAGACGCAAGATCTGTTGTATGTTACATATGACGCAAGAATATACACATCTAACAACCTAAGTTTCTACAAGGTGAATGTTAAATACAGCATATATAGTGTTAACATAAGACACAACTATCTCGACATGTAACACATTAGAATTTCCAAATTAAATTTCTGGCCTAAAATCTAAGTAATTACAGTTTAGTATCTTCATTCCAATAGAAATTTGACTTATCCACCACAATAAGGCCTATTTTGAGTGATTGAAAGACATTAGCAATCAGGATATCCTCCTACCCAATAATAGTAAGAAAATCTTGAAGTTTGAGAATCCTCCCAATGGGTTTCCAAGTTTTCTTGGATGCTAACTTGCCAACCATTCTATCCTTCCTGCCATGCAAGTTTGTATCAACCATTACAAGTTGTTGCGTCTTGGCAAACCTTTTGTTGTCCAAGTTATGACCATATGAACCCATAACATGGCCCCTTCTTTGGTGGCCAAGGCAAACTAAGGGTTTATCCTCAAGCTTAGCCAATTGGAAATCACCATTAGCTTCTGTCCCAATATATATCTCTAATGGATACTCCTTCCACAAATCCAATTCAACACAAAATCTGGTACACACTACGATAGTCTGAGATAAGGTAGAAGGTGAAATCGATAGCAGAGGCCCAAAAATCTTTGCAAATAAATGAATAAACCAGGGCTTATAGTAACACTATGGCAAGGCTGGTAAACCACCCATACTAGTGCAATATCACTCTGTGATGCCCCAAATTTTCCACAATAATTTAAACAAATTAAATTACGGGAAAATTAAAGCTAAACAGTAAATATCAAACTACTAGGAACCTGCGTGTGCAGCTAGGGGACTCCAGACTATATGTACTACGCTAAACCAGTCGCATGTCTACACCTGTAAACCAAAACCACAAGGAAAATGCATGAGTGACCAAAGTCACCCAGTATGCATCCCACGAAAACCGTGGAAAACAAAACTATAATCATTTTCCTTTTAAATTCCTTTCGCAAATCATTTTCTCAAAACCTCATAAATTAGGCCCACACCGGCCAAAACCACAAACCAAGGCTCTACTAGCCCAAAGCCACAAGCAAAGGCCCTCAATGGCCAAAACCACACATAGTGAGTCGGGAGGCCTAGCGCTAGGCAAACTAACTCTGGCCACACGCAGTCCACTGAGGAGCGACCCCAACGTTCTGCACTGCCACGATGTGCCACCCTATGCAGGAGCCAACCACCATCCTGTGATTCCCCTCTCTCAAGAGAACCTTCAGAAGCCAACCATTCCCTAGGAAGGCTGGTCCTGTCTCTCAGGACGCTACCAGCTACGGGGCACGTGTCCCACCCGCACTGGCCACCACATGGTACGCCTCCTCACGGCGTCCTCCACACACGGTGCTCAGGAGGGAGTCTCAAACCTCCACACCCGACAACACCCGAACCTCAGTGCTCACAGCGATAGCAGGAGTATCATACTTCCCTGTCATGCCACAAGACACCTCAACCCGTAGACCACAACCCTAGTCTCGAGACGATAGTCAAGGAGTCTCATACTCTAGGACTTGACGCCCCTCAGCCTTAGGTATCTCAGCCCCCGACCTCAACAGGGGATATCGCGCCCGATCACCCGATAATGTTGTCACATTCCCTAGTCCCGACGACACAGTCCCACGCTGCCTCGGCCCGTACACAAAAGACCAGGAAATCATTTTCCAAACCAGGCCAACCATTTCCTTGAAATCTATTTTCCAAACCATTTCCATATCTTTTGAAAATTCTTCCAAAACCTCGGCAAAACAGTAAATATCAAACTGATGGCCCACAATCCCCTCTCATAGGGACAAAACACAGCAATCCAGAAAGCCCTTGGAAAACACATTTTATAAACTCATTTGGGCCCAGAATCGGCATGCCGAAATCAAGTTAGGTATACCGAAAACCCCTGGTTTGGTAGGCTGATCTAGATCGATCGACTGAATCAGGTCAACGGTCAACACTCAGGCCAAATTCGGTATACCGTCGAAAAATGGATGACTAAAACTAGACCAGATGACCTAAACTGATAGAAAAACGGTATGTCGGATGAAATTGGTATACTGAAATCCACTGATTCGGTATGCCGTTTTCAATTCGGTATGTTGAATTCTACGATCTCAGAAAATAGCCCAAAACCCTACCGTCCGAATCGCCCCAACTGGGACCTCTGATCGGGCCCCCTAAACAAACACCAAAAATTGTGCATAAAACATATGGTGTAGACCCTCGAATCTACTCCAAAACCCAACAATCAAAACTAAAATCCATTCACCATGCATCAAGATATACAATCGGGAAGAAAGAAGGGTCAAGAGGACCCAAAACACACCATTCGCCATAAATGCTCCATAAATACACAATAAATTCTAGGAAAGTAAATTTACCTAGATTCCATGCAATCCTAGCATTTTCTACCAATTTCATGCTCTCTATTACTCAAAATGGAGATGCGTACTTGAGAAACGCCTCCAACGATATCCCACCGACTCCTGCGAACTCCGGCGCAACCACAGCCACGAGGCACACCACGCGAGCTCCATGCACCACCACGAGCAACCACAGTCCTCTGCTTTGCTCCCTCGACCACTTCCTCTCTCTCTTGGCGTGGGAGAAGCGAAAACAGGGGAAACAAGGGAAGTAGGGGAGATGAGTGGAAAGGAGGAGGGAAAAGGTGAAGGAAGCAGAAGGAAGAGTGGGGCGGAAGAGAAAGAGAGTGGGGGAGGAGGAGGGATTCACCACCGAGGAGGAAGGGAAAGGAAGAAGAAGACGACGATGGATGGCGAGGAGAAGTGCGGTGTGGGTTATAAAGCCTGCGCCCGCAGTAGCTGAAAACGTGCCCACCTACGCATCTCAGCCAACGGCACAGCGCATGAGAAGCCAACCGCCAGCCACCACCAACGAGGCCAACTGCAAGCCTCAACCACCAGTCGACACATGCGGGCCCCACGAGGACTCCACACGTGGGCACCACACGGATCTACACCTAGGCCCCACACGCACAGTGCCACAATGCACAGTGCCAACCACTCATAGGGACACACAAACAGAAGCCGGCTCACGAGGCCCACGCCCAAAAGCACAAAACCACACAACGGGCCTCAGAACAGTAACACCGGTCTAGGAATAAAATTCATAAAATGTAAATAATTACAAAAATGAATTTTACGGGTGTTACACTCTCTCTATTCTCAGTCAAAACTAAGGCAACCACCGAAAGACCTTCAACACTTGGCCCCTCATCAGCCACTTCTCTCTTGTATAGACTTTCAGAAAATCAACTTCAACACGAAACCAAATAATAAGATGACGACATCTTATTATTGAGAGCCACCGTGACTACCATCGCTCCCTAAACACCCCAATTCTTGAGAGCCTTCTACACTTCAATTGTGGGGAGATGAAGTGAATAGAACTTGAATATAAGAACATGCTTGTAGGGAAATGAAATTTTAGCTACATCCACATTTGTCAAGAATATAACTGGCCTTCCATACTTCATCCTCGACTCACGAAAAGGTATGTCGTCCTCCAAGACCTCATCATGAAGAGCATCTATAAAGATCCATCCTTCAAGCCAAGTACCAACCCCTTGGGTCACCCTCCAAAGAAGCCATAAGAGAACCCAACATACACCAACAAGAAGAAAACAATTTAGCCAAACCCTAATCTCACACCTGCACCACTACAAAACTAGAAGCATCCACCTCCATGGCCTAGAAGATTTCGCCATCGTAGAAGAACAAATAAAACTAGAAAACAAGAAATCTGATTGTTTGAACCACAACTAGAACTAGAACACTCGAAAACTAGAACCCTAAATGCGAATATGAAGATGAACGCATAAAAAACCCAAACCTGACAACTCCAAAACTCCAATGCAAGACTGGAGCCCATCAAACTTGGTAGACCCAGACCAAGATGATGAAAGCAGAATAACTCCTACCCAAAGCATACCAGAGCCACCAGAATCGTTGGAGACTTAGAATCTTATTTTTATAGGAATTAACATATATATTGTTGTTTAATGTTAAAATTAGGTGGAATGGGCTCTATGATCTTTTTGCCATGGATGTAGAAATCCAATGAAGAACTGCAGTAGGGAAGATAAAAAGCAGAAAGCATGAATTCACTCTATAAGTAGATCAAAAGGCCACAACAACCTTCATGCCGAGTTGGTAAGCATAATAGACAATAGTTTAAATAAAATTGTAAATAGGGCATCCTTTAAATTAATAACATACGTTTCAATTGTTACAGACTACTCAACTATGTAGAGAACCTATGGTGGCAGAGTGGTGGACTAAATCCCACACTAATAGGGCGGAATAGGCATGGTCAAATCCTATTGCGAAGGATGCTCTTGTAAGTAATTATCACAAAAAAAATTTGCTTTAATAATATACACTTCGATTTTATCATCTCTAACTAACTTCTTGTGTTTATTTTTACAAGATAGGTACACTAAACTGTACTAAGAAAAATATGGGGAGAACAATCTTGGTGAACACCCAACGTTTGACAAGAAACTTTGGAACAAGTTTCAAAGGAAATGAACGTGGGTAGTTCATCAAGAAAGCAAGGCCTAGGTGATCTTCATACATACTACTCAAAAGAGCCTACTATTGGTTCTTCTATAACTTCTACTACGCATGTTAGATGTTTGACTCAGGCGTCTACCCCACTTGATCAAGAATTCTCTGTGTTCTCAATTGTCAAAGATGGCAACTTCATTATGTTCAAAATAAGGGAAGAAATACATGCTTTGGAGGATCAACTTGTAAGGTAACATTTTATATAGTATTGAAATCGATATGCATTTGTCATATTGAGTTCAACCTTATAATATAATGATTATCTATTGTAACATATTATTAGTTTGTTTTTTATGATCGAAAGATATAAGAACGAGTATGAGGTCGATTTGTCGAGTTACGATGACGAGCACTATAAAGAGTATACACGTGATCATCGTTCTATCTATGAATCTTCCTCATAAGTTGAAGGAAAGCAAGTAGGTAAAAAAAAGAAGGTGACTTGTATTATATCGCTATGATTATATATGTAAAATCATTTAGGTGTTGTATTATATTCAATGTTGTAAATAAATAGATATGTAAAACCAATTCATGCAATATTAATTGGTATTATTTTTATGAAATGTGTGGATGTGTAATGTATGTGTGATTTAGTATATTTGTGATTCTATTTGAATGTGATTTCAACAAGTATATTCAAGTAATTTCAATCAATGATATAGATGATTTATTTTTTTTTCAATTCCAAAAGTTCATAAGGATATTGTGAGGATGTTTCCTCATGAATCTAATTGTTTGTTGTGGAAGTAGCATGGATATTGTGAGGCCATTTCCTCACAATGTCCTTGCCAATTTGGTTGTCTGTTCTAGAATTAGCGAGGACATTTCCTCACGTCTTTGGTATTTTTGGCATGATGATTATATTTTCACAACTTTCATGAGGACATGGCGCACATTCCAAGAGGACATGGCGAGAAAATATGTCCTCGCTATATAATTCACTTACACATTACAAGAAAATGTCCTCACAATATCAATTTTATGACAATAAGTATTACGAGGACCAGATGTCCTTGCAAATGCCTTTAACAAGGAATTCGTGAGGACTTTGCAAGGACATATGTCCTTGAAAATTCCTTTTTTTTTAGTAGTATTTTATGAAAAATGTGTTATAAGTTGATGTGATAAAGCTACTCCCAGCAAGTGTTCATCAGCTTTCAAAGGAGCCATGTCACCATAGTAACCTTAGAGATGAGAGATTGGGAAACTCTCATTGTACTTATCAAACTGTGGAAGTTTAATGTCATTTGGGATGCTAGCATCTAGGTATGTACATAGATCTTGGAATCGAAAAGCATGGGTGTGATCTCTACAAATCTACACATGGAAGACTCCTTCATGAAATGATCTTTCCAAGGACTTGGGATATTTTCCTCATGAGTTGGGGAAGCAAAGGTTCCTCGATCTTGAGCAAATGAAGAAGGGTTTGCCCCTCCTTCGATACAAGATTCTTGTGCAATTTTTGTGCCTTCCAAATTATAGTTGCTTTGGTCTTCTTCCTCATTATCTAGGTATAATGTAACGCCCCGAACCCAAGTACGCTACCTAAATCATAGTATTATGACCAATAACAATAATTACAGTATTATATAAACAACTGCAACTAACTAAGGCACAACTCCAAGAATAATGTACGGCTAGTGACTCCGTGTAACACCTGTGAAATTTATTTTGTAATTATTTGCATTTTATGAATTTTATTCCCAGACGGGTGATACTGTTTCGAGGCCCGTTGTGTGGTTTTGTGCTTTTGGGCTTAGGCCTCGTGGGCCGGCTTCTGTTTGCGTGTCCCTGTGTGTGGTTTGGCATTGTGCATTGTGGCACTGTGCTCGTGGGCCTAGGTGTGGGTCCGCGTGGGGCCCGCATTCGTTGGTCGTTGGGTGTGGCTGGTGGTTGAGTGGTTGGTGCAGAGAGTCGTTGGTGCGTGCCTTGGTGTTGGCGGTTGGGCTGTGTGCGGCGAGGCTGGTGGGTGGCCGAAGACTAGCTGGTGTGCACATGCCCGAGATTGGCGGGTAGGTGCGCGGCGACCTCTTCCCCACGTATTTGACGCGTGCTTGGGGCGACTTCCCCGACCACTGGAACCCCAACCGAGCCCTCCTCCCTTCCTTTCCTTTTCCTCCTTTCTCCCTCCACTCCTCCATTTTCTCCTTCTTCCTCTTCACCCCTCTTTCCATTTGTGGGTGAGTGCAGGTGATCAGAGAGAGGGCCAAAGAGTCGGAGGTGAGAGGTGTTGGCTCGTGGCAGTGTGGGAGAATCCAAAACAATGTCCTTGGGGCCGTGGAGTGTCGGAGGACATGCGGGCTTGCCGGAATTCACCGGAGTCGGTCGAAGATCACCGGAGGCCATTTCTGGGTACGTATCCCCAGTTTAATGTGTAGAAATCATGTAAAATGGTAGAAATGCCTAGGATGCATGTAATCTAGACTAAATTTAATGTTTTAGAATTTTGTGGGAATTTATTGTGGAATTTATGGTATTTATGGCGGTTGGTGTGTTTTGGGTCATTTTGACCCTTCTGCCTTTGCGATTTTATATCTTGATGCATGGTGAATGGATTCTGGTTTTGTTTGTTGGATTTTGGAGTAGACTCGATGGTCTACGACATATGTTTTACTTGCCTTCTTCAGTGCTTGTTTGGGGGGTCCAATCGGAGCTCCGACCCTATGTGATTTTTGAGTGCCCTGTTACTGGTCGCCTGAATTGAGACAAAAAACAGGGGGCGTGGGTCGATTGCGTGGGTTCGGCAATGGTTCTGGCCATTGGTCCAGGCTCTGTTGGCATTTAGACGAAAGTGCCAAGGGCGCGGCCAAACGCACAGGCCACATGCGTCGGTCTGGCAGGGTATTTTCTGTGGTTTTCCCTAGATTTTTGGTAAATGTGTTTTAATGCAATGGTCTTCGGATTGGCTTGTATTTGTCCCTATGAGATGGGATCGTGGCTCATCAGTGGTGGTTCCCTGGGACACCTGATGCACCATTTTGCCAAGGCTTTGGAAAGTTTTCAAAGATATGAAAGTGATTTTGGAAAATAGATTTCAAAGAGATAGTTGGCCTGTTTTGGAAAATATTTTGGCTAAGCGAAGTCATGTTCCTTGGCCATTTGATTTCTGGAGAAGGCATTAGAGTGGATCTTGCCAAAGTCGAGGCGGTGAGTAGTTGGGAGCGACCCAGGACTGTGTCAAAGATCAGGATTTTCTTGGGTCTGTCGGGCTATTATAGGAGGTTTATCAAGGATCTCCTTTATAGCCGCGCCTTTGACAGAGTTGACCAGGAAGGGTGTTCCTTTTAGCTGGGATCAGAATTGTGAGGCGAGTTTCCAAGAGCTAAAGTCTTGTCTGGTTTTTGCCCCTGTGTTGACTCTACCTTCTAGAAGTGGTGGCTTCACTATGTATAGTGATGCCAGTGGTGTTGGGTTAGGGTGTGTTTTGATGCAGCATGGCAATGTCATCACATATGCTTCGCGCCAACTGAAGGATCATGAGAAGAACTACCCGACCCACGATTTGGAGATGGTTGTCGTAGTGTTCGCTCTCAAGCTCTGGCGACACTATCTCTATGGGGAGCACTTTGAGGTCTTCACCGATCATCAGAGCTTGAAGTATATCTTCATGCAGAAAGACCTCAACTTGAGGTAGCACTATTGGGTGGAGTATTTGATGGACTATGATTTCAGCCTTTCCTACCATCCTAGCAAGGCCAACATGGTCGCCGATGCCCTAAGTCGGCGTACGCACGTGATGGCGAACCTAATGGTCAAGGAGTGGACCATGTTGGTGCCGGGTCGCCAACCTGTCTGTTGGCCCGAAGCTGTTGGAGTTTATTGTCGCCTGCCAGCAGCTGGATCCGTTTGTTCAGGCTGTGTTTGAGAAGATAGAGGCTAGTGGAGAGCCTCATTTCTTTATTAGGGCATATGGAGAGCTGAGGTATGATATGCGTTTGTATGGTCCCCAGTATGAGGAGGCCAAGCAGAGGTTGCTGGATGAAGCACATCGATCTAGGTACACAATTCACCCTGGGAGTACAAAGATGTACTGAGACCTGAAGCAGAAGTTCTGGTGGCCTGGCATGAAGCGAGATGTTGCTGACCATGTGGCGAGGTGTACTACCTGCCAGCTAGTCAAGGCAGAGCACCAAAGACATGGAGGGACCTTGCAGCCATTGGATATTCCTGTGTGGAAGTGGGAGTACATCTTGATGGACTTCGTGACTGGTTTTCCACGGACTCAGAGGAAGAACGACACTGTGTGGGTGACCATGGATCGGCTGACCAAGTCTGCTCACTTCCTGGCCATTCAGGTGAAGCTTCTGATGCACCGTCTAGCAGAGTTGTATGTATCCGAGGTGGTGCGGCTGCATGGTGTTCCAGTGTCCATCGTGTTAGACAATAACACGAGGTTTACCTCAAGGTTCTGGAGTACTCTACAGGAGGCCATTGGCACTATGCTCAACTATAGCACAGCATTTCATCCTTAGTCGGATGGTCAGACAGAGAGGAGTATCCAGACACTAGAGGATATGCTCAGAGCATATGCCTTAGACTTTCAAGGGAGTTGGGAGGACCATTTGCCGATGAAGAACGACACCGTGTGGGTGATCGTGGATCGACTGACCAAGTCTGCTCACTTCCTGGCCATTCAGGTGAAGCTTCTGATGCACCGTCTGGCAAAGCTGTATGTATCCGAGATGGTGCGGCTGCATGGTGTTCCAGTGTCCATCGTGTTAGACAATAACACGAGGTTTATCTCAAGGTTCTAGAGTACTCTGCAGGAGGCCTTTGGCACTATGCTCAACTATAGCACAGCATTTCATCCTTAATCGGAAGGTCAGACAGAGAGGACTATCCAGACACTAGAGGATATGCTCAGAGCATATGCCTTAGACTTTCAAGGGAGTTGGGAGGACCATTTGCTGATGATTGAGTTCGGAGGCCAAGCAGAGGTTGTTGGATGAAGCGCATCGATCTAGGTACACTATTCACCCTGGGAGTACGAAGATGTACTGAGACCTGAAGCAGAAGTTCTGGTGGCCTGGCATGAAGCGAGATGTTGCTGACCAAGTGGCGAGGTGTACTACTTGCCAGCTAGTCAAGGTAGAGCACGAAAGAACTGGAGGGACCTTGCAGCCATTGGATATTCCTATGTGGAAGTGGGAGTACATCTCGATGGACTTCGTGACTGGTTTGCCATGCACTCAGAGGAAGAACAACACCGTGTAGGTGATCGTGGATCGACTGACCAAGTCTGCTCACTTCCTGGCCATTCAGGTGAAGCTTCTGATGCACCGTCTGGCAGAGTTGTATGTATCCGAGGTGGTGCGGCTGCATGGTGTTCCAGTGTCCATCGTGTTAGACAATAACACGAGGTTCACCTCAAGGTTCTGGAGTACTCTGCAGGAGGCCTTTGGCACTATGCTCAACTATAGCACAGCATTTCAACCTTAGTCGGATGGTCAGATAGAGAGGACTATCTAGACACTGGAGGATATGCTCAGAGCATATGCCTTAGAATTTCAAGGGAGTTGGGAGGACCATTTGCCGCTGATTGAGTTCGGAGGCTAAGCAGAGGTTGCTGGATGAAGCACATCGATCTAGGTACACTATTCACCCTGGGAGTAGGAAGATGTACTGAGACCTGAAGCAGAAGTTCTGGTGGCTTGGCATGAAGCGAGATGTTGCTGACTATGTGGCGAGGTGTACTACCTGCCAGCTAGTCAAGGCAGAGCACCAAAGACCTGGAGGGACATTGCAGCCATTGGATATTCCTGTGTGGAAGTGGGAGTACATCTCGATGGACTTCGTGACTGGTTTGCCACGGACTCAGAGGAACAACGACACCATGTGGGTGATCGTGGATCGGCTGACCAAGTCTACTCACTTCCTGGCCATTCAGGTGAAGCTTCTGATGCACCGTCTGGCAGAGCTGTATGTATCCGAGGTGGTGCAGCTGCATGGTGTTCCAGTGTCCATCGTGTTAGACAATTACACAAGGTTCACCTCAAGGTTCTGGAGTACTCTGCAGGAGGCCTTTAGCACTATGCTCAACTATAGCACAACATTTCATCCTTAGTCGGATGGTCAAACTGAGAGGACTATCCAGACACTAGAGGATATGCTCAGAGCATATGCCTTAGACTTTCAAGGGAGTTGGGAGGACCATTTGCCGCTGATTGAGTTCTCCTACAACAATAGTTAACACTCGAGCATCGAGATTGTGTTGTACGAAGCTTTGTATGGTAGGCCATGTAGATCGCCGATTTGTTAGAGCGAAGTGGGCGAGTACCAGTTGATTGGTCCTAAGCTTGTGCAGCTATATGCGAACAAGGTGGATCTGATCCATAGTAGGTTGTTGGCTGCACAGGAGGTGGAGACTGGTGGAGTTTCTGGTGAGTGATTATGTGTTCCTGAAGGTATTGTCGACCAAGGGTATCGTGAGGTTCGGGAAGCGTGGCAAGCTGAGTCCTTGCTATATTGGTCCGTACCAGAACACCTAACGAATCAATGAGGTTGCTTATACGTTGGATCTACCACCAGTGTTGTCGTCCATACATGAAGTGTTCCATGTATCCATGCTGAGGAAGTGCTTGGCTGACGTTTCTCATGTGATCCCAGTTCAGCCAGAAGGGCTCCAGGAAGATCTGTCCTTTGTGGAGGATGTCGTCGAGATTGTTGACCACAAGGAGCAGGTGCTATAGAAAAAGGTAATTCCACTAGTTTTGGTGCAGTGGCAGCATCACGGAGCCAAGGAGGTCACATTGGAACATGAGGAAGCCATCCTAGCCCAGTACCTGTATCTTTCTACTAATTGATTTCGAGGGTGAAATCTTCTTTCAAGGTAGATAGGATGTAACACCTATGAAATTTATTTTGTAATTATTTACATTTTATGAATTTTATTCCCAGATGGGTGATACTGTTCCAAGACCTATTGTGTGGTTTTGGGCTTGGGCCTCGTGGGCCAGCTTCTGTTTGAGTGTCCCTGTGCGTGGTTTGGCACTGTGCATTGTGGCACTATGCTTGTGGGTCTGGGTGTGGGTCCACGTGGGGCCCGCGTTCATGGTTTGTTGGGTGTGGCTGTTGGTTGAGTGGTTTGTGCAGGGAGTCGTTGGTGCGTGCCATGGTGTTGGCGGTTGGGCTGTGTGCGGCGAGTCTGGTAGGGGCCGAAGACTAGCTGGTGTGCACGTGCCGGAGATTGGCGGGCAGGTGCGTGGTGACCTCTTCCCCGCATATTTGACGCATGCTTGGGGCAAGCCTTCCCTGACCACTGAAACCCGAGCCGAGCCCTCCTCCCTTCCTTTCCTTTTCCTCCTTTCCCCCTCCACTCCTTCTCCATTTTCTCCTTCTTCCTCTTCACCCCTCTTTCCGTTCGCAGGTGAGTGCAGGTGATCAAAGAGTCGGAGGTGGGAGGTAGTGGCTCGCGGCAGCTTGTGGAGGTGTGGGAGGCTCTAGAATGACGTCCTTGGGGCCATGGAGTGTGGGAGGACGTGTAGGGTCACCAGAATTCGCCGGAGTCTGTCGAAGATCGTCGGAGGCCATTTTCGGGTACATATCCCCATTTTAATGTGTAGAAATCATGTAAAATGGTAGAAATACTTAGGATGCATGTAATCTAGGCTAAATTTAATGTTTTAGAATTTTTTGGGAATTTATTGTTGAATTTATGGGTATTTATGACAGTTGGTGTGTTTTGAGTCATTTTGACCCTTCTACATTTACGATTTTATATTTTGATGCATGGTGAATAGATCTTGGTTTTGTTTGTTAGATATTTGAGTAGACTCGAGGGTCTACCACATATGTTTTACTTGAGTTTTTCAGTGCTTGTTTGGGGTGTCCGATTGGAGCTCGCACCCTGGGCGATTTCTAGGTGCCTTGTTATTGGTCGCCTGAATTCTGACAGAAAACTAGGGGAGCGGGTTGATTGCGTGGGCCACATGAGCGGGTTCGGCAGTGGTTCTGGCCCCTGATCTAGGCTCTGTTGGCGTTTGGACGGAAGTACCAAGGGCACGAGCAAGACGTGCGGGCCACATGCACGGGACTGGTAGGATATTTTCTAGGGTTTTTCCTGGATTTTTGGAAAATGTATTTTAAAGCAGTGGTTTTCAGATTGGCTTGTATTTGTCCCTATGAAATGGGATCATGGTCCATCAGTGGTGGTCCCTTGGGACACCTAATGCGCCGTTTTGCCGAGGTTTTGGAAAGTTTTAAAAGCTATGCAAATGATTTTGGAAAATAGATTTCAAAGAGATAGTTGGCCTGTTTTGGAAAATATTTTCCGGGTTTTCTGTGTGTGGGCTGAGACAGTGTGGGACCGTGTCATCGAGACTAGGGAATGTGACGACATTCTCGAGTGGTCGGGTGCGACTCCCTGGTTGAGGTCGAGGGCTGAGATACCTAAGGCTGAGTGGCGTCGGATCCTGGAGGTATGAGACTTTTTGACTGTTGTCTCAATGCTAGGGTTGTGGTCCGCGGGTTGAGGTGTCTTGTGGCATGATGGGGAGGTATGATACTCCTACTGTCGCTGTGAGCACTGAGGCTTTGGTGTCGTCGGGTGTGGAGGTATGACACTCCCTCCTAAGCACTGTGTGTGAAGGACGCCGTGAGGAGGCATACCTTGTGGTGGCCAGTGTAGGTGGGACACGTGCCCCGTAGCTAGTAGCATCTTGAGAGACAAGACAACCTTCCTAGGAAAGGGTTGGCTTTGCGAGGGTTCTCCAGGTGGGAGAATCACAAGACGACGTGGCTCCTGCACAAGGTGGCACGTCGTGGCAATGCAGACGCCGTTGGTTCCTCTGGGCAGACTACTTGTGGCCATATTTTGGTTGCCTGGTGTCAGGCTTCCCGAGTCACTGTGTGTGGTTTTGGCCATTGAGGGCCTTTGCTTGTGGCTTTGGGCAAGTAAAGCCTTAGTTGTGGTTTTGGCCGTTGTGGGCCTGGTTTGTGGGGTTTTGAGAAAATGGTTTGCGAAATGGATTTAAAAGGAAAATTTGTTATAGTTTTGTTTTCCATGGTTTTTCTTGGGGTGCGTACTGGGTGACTTTCGTCACTCATACGTTTTTCCTCGTGTTTTGGTTTGCAAGTGCAGACATGCGGTTGGTTTAGCATAGTGCATATAGATTGGAGTCTCCTAGCCGCACACACAGGTTCCTGGTAGTTAGATATTTACTGTTTGGCTTTAATTTTCCCGTAATTTAATTTGTTTTAAATTATTGTGGAAAATGTAGTGTGTTACACTCCTATACGAGCATCGGAACTGGGCTACACCGCCACACCTAAAACCATACAAAGTACATGTAAGTGACATCCAAATCACCCAGCACGCGCCCCAAACAGAAACCACGGCAAAACAACGTAAAACACAAACCTAGATTATTACAAAAATGTGCTTTTCGAAATTCATTTTAAAACCTCATTTCCTTTTTAAAACGTTTGGAATCTCTATCCAAAATATGCCTTTTCCAAAAGCTTGCATTCTCTTTTCAATTCGTGTATTTTTTAAACCTTTTTATACATTTCGAGAAATCCACATTCTCGAACGAAATCCAGCCTAAAATACAGGGCCTCACAGGGCTCAAAACAAAATCACATACATTGGCTGGTAACTGGTTAAAATATAATCCTTATTTAACACTAGATTCTAAAGACAATGCGTAAGTCAAGTTCTAGCTACTACCACACATTTTATTTCCACTTGTCTTATTGGTGTTACCTTGATCAGAGGTAATTGGGCACACAAGTAGTAAGTGAGGACGCCATTTCCCCTACCTCTATACACTACCGTAGTGAAGTTCCCTGTGCGGGAGGACACCACCTCGGCCAATCGACCTCAATTTCATTTTATATGCACAGGGATACGTCTTTTTCTGACTTTGCATCGGTGACCCGAACACCTAGTTCACATACCAGGCTCAGCCTACACCGTTTCAAGCTCGATGACCACAATCATTTCTAACAATTGATATGTTATCAATTTGCCAACACCAACCTCTCGTCGTTCCACACTGGCAACCACTGTCGTATCTGATGAATGGTTTCTTTGGAGTATCATTCTCCTACCACATTGTTGACACTAACCCCTCATGGTTCCATAACACATTATTATTTTCTTTTTCAAAACTCTTGGGTTTTCTTTTAAAACCATTACACATTCTCTTTTCTTTACAAGGAATCATTCCTATGCAAACACGACCCTCCATTTGGGTCCTAGGCTCAACATTATACAAAAACTAGGCATTCATATTTGTTATTGGGTCTCATGCCTAAAAATCACAATAAACCAAATATTTATCAATTTCTTCCATTTTTGGGGGCCTTAAGCCCAAAACCATACTCATTTTCATTATTGAATTTCATGTTCCTCCATGTCATCCACATAGGGGAAAACTTCATTAATACATGCTCATTATTCATTGAAAATCATTTATTTTCATTTTTCATAATCATTATATCATATGGGCCAAAGATTTGATTTGGCAAACCAAACTAGTTTGTTATACCGAATTGGATTTCAACACCTAGAATGGTCGACTGAATTTGGGATTCAGTCGTTCAAAAATCCTTGTTTCGCTAGACCGAAATACCTTCGGTCCACCAAAATCCCCTGAAACGGGAGACTAGACATCTTTGGTCTACCGAATTAGGGTCTCTGGTCGAAATCTAATAGTAAAATGGTATGCTAAACCCAATTCGGCGTATCGAAATGTCTGATCTCAGAACACATCCCCTGAGCTCAACCAATATTTTTGTTACAATTGGGACCTCCGACGTACCCAACAAACACACCGCATAAATCATGAATAAAACATGGAGTGTAGACCCTTGAGTTTACTTCAAAACTTCTCAAACCATTCACCAATCTATTAAGCATGCTGTTCTAAATAAATTCATAAAGACATGATGCTCACACATGAACACTGTAGCAAGCATACAAAATTCAACTAAAAACCCAATGAAATCTCAACAACCTAGCATGATCTCTGTACATTCATGCCACTCATGGCATTTCCATCATTCCTACTATTTTTCCATGATTTCTCATCTATTTTATATTATTTTCATGCATTCATTTCGTTTTCTAAAACAAAAGGAGAAGGAGGAAATGTGGGGTTGCATATCTCCTTTGACAAGCTCACTCAACTTTGACGAGCTTCTCCTCCTCACGGCAATGCCCGGCCTCTAGCGACACACCTTCTGCGCAGAGGAGCAGGCGCAAAGGTTTCTAGACGGCTTGAACCCAGGGCTATGGGTGATGGTGATGGGCTATCGGTGCCAGACTATGGAGGACACAGTTGGGATGGCGTATGGCTTCGAGGCAAAGCATCAAAAGTATATGGAGAGTCATCCCAAAGGGAAGGGTAAGATCTCTTTTACCTCCAAGTTCTCTTTATTCGGTCCTGCAAGTGCCAGTAGTTCAGGTAGCCCTAAGAAGAAGTAGAAGGAGAGGTCAAGTGTATCCTCTGTAGGGTGACGAAGTTTTGTTGGGAGTAGTAGAGCTAGCCTCAGTCAGACAAGGTCTAGTGATCCCGATGGGAACCGATGCATCAACTGTGGTTAGGTGGGCTACATCGCTACATATTGTCCCCATCCTCAATGAACCTTAGCCTCGGTGGTGTGCTATAATTACGGGAAGGTGGGACATGTTCAGAAATCCTGTTTGGAACTATCGAAGAAGGCAGGAAGCGCGCCGCAACGGCCGACTAGGGTATGGGTGTTCACCGTTGTAGCTCCAAGTGTTGGGTTTCGGGAGATGTAGTTGAGGGTAAGAATGATTAGTTGGTTTTGTAACCCTCTGTGATTGTTGTAATCTCCTTGTAATCTGGACATCTGCCTGATTGTATGGATGTGTGGTGCTGTTTGTTTGGCCATCAGGTTCTTTTATTGTGGCTGACCGGATGGCCAAAGTGTTGTTTGACTCAGGGAGTTCTTTCTCATTTATTTCTGAGTCTTTTGCGATGGAGTTGGGAGATAGACCAGCTAGACTAATTGTTCATCTCAGCATGGTGATGCCATTGGAGGAGCACAGTTTGGCATGGTAGTACCTGCGGTCTGTCAACTTGATGTTGAATGGTAGAGAGTTCGACGCCAGCCTAATCGTGATGGACATGCAAGAGTACGACGTGAAACTTGGCATGGATTGGTTGGTGCAGCAATCCGCTTTGATCGACTGTGTTCGAAGGAGAGTTTATTTTGGGTCTCTTGAGGATGGGTCTTTCTTTGTGCAAGGTGGGTGTTAAGGTGAGCCTAAGTGTAACACCTGTAAAATTCATTTTGTAATTATTTACATTTTATGAATTTTATTTCCTGGATAGGTGTTACTGTTTCAAGGCCCATTGTGTGGTTTTGTGCTTTTGGGCTTGGGCCTCGTGGGCTGGCTTCTTTTTGCATGTTCCTGTGCGTGGTTTGGCACTGTGCTTGTGGGGCCCGCTTGCGTGTGGGCTGGTGGTTGAG
>JAMKQA010017068.1:0-10097 GCA_024699735.1 Posidonia australis | reverse complement strand
AATAGGGTCTGTCCCCACTTAAGATAATTAAGGCTTTGAATATCTCAACCGTTGGATTTAAATTTTAATGTGAATCTAATGGAAAAGATGGTTACAGTAACTACCTCTTTATTTAATGGAATTTTTTTAAATTATTGTCATTAAACTGATAGTTACTGGGATGAAGATGGATGGTTGAAATTTAAGATCCTACTTGATCATTACTCTCTCTCTCTCTTTCTATTTATATATATATATATTTTTTATGTATATGTACGTAAATATAGATATATATAAATGTGTGTTGGAGAACCAAAGAATTGATCTCTCTCTGTTTTTCTTCTTCCATGGCCTTTGTCGAGATCTCTGACAACGACAACTCATGTGATTTTCATCTTTTAACTAGAGGATAGGTTGATAATTTCGTACTCATGTGGTTACTTTTAACTTAAGTTAAGTTTACGGTAGGTGTATTTAACGCAATTCTTTGGTCTTACAATGGTATTAAAATAAATTTTGTTATAAAAAAGATATTAACGTACCGCGGGCCGGATGTCTTTGTTGGGCCCTGGAGAAAGGTCTTTGACAGAGTAACCATTTTTTTAATAGGGTACAGGACGAAACAGAAAAACGTACCGCGGGCCGGATGTCTTTATTGGGCCCCGGAGGCGAAAAGTTATTTGTCTTGTTGGATCATACTTGATCCTGTCCTTTCAATTCGATTCTACTCGTATCGAGAGGGAAGGAGAAAAACAAAACAGAACAGCAACACAGAGAGAGAGAGAGAGAGAGAGAGAGGCGGCACCAGGAAGAAGAAGAAGAATAGATAATGGTAAGAAGATCCAATCCTCATTTCCATTCTTTGTTGTTGTTGTTGTTGTTGTTGTTGTTCTTGTTGTTCTTGTTCTTGTTCTTGTTGTTGTTATTCTTGTTCTTGTTGTTCTTCTTGTCGTGTAACACGATTCATTAGCTATATTTGGAAGAAGAGTAGGGAAAGGATCAACGATGAGGAGGATTTGGTATTGGATACATCGATGGTTGACTTGTGCTCTTGAATAAATGGATTCCATGTCGTTTCTAATGTTTACTTGTTAGAAATACGTGTTCTTTGTGTTTCTTTTTCTTTTCCTTTTGTCTTGATTGTTCCGAGATTCTTTAAGCTTTTGATGCGATGACATGACATTGTCGTTGTCACTGGATAATAGGCATGGTAAAAATTGGATCTTCTCTATTTTTCTTCAGGTTGTATGAATAGATATTCGCGATAGAAACATTTTCCATTTTTGAGAACAAATAGAGATTTTTTTTTAAGAGAGAGATCTGTATGCCAGATTTTTCTTTCATTGTGCGTCCTACACCCATTTGGTTTTGTGGTTGTCAAGTGTCAACTACTCCACTAAGATACACTTTATTTATTATTTTAGTCTTGTTAACACCATCACAATGAAATGAGTTTATTGATATTGTTTTAGGTTGCATTTATTAAATGATCTGACTAGTGACTTTTCCATAAAATCTACCTTTTGGCCAGAAGCTCACCCACCAGCATAAGTTGGGACATCTTCTGGGTTAAGCTAGCTTTGTTCTCTATTTGGTAACATTTCTTTCTAAAATACTAGTTCCTATATCAATCTGGGTGTTAGAATTTTTACCAAACACAACCTTGGTTGGGTTTAGAGAATAGTACTTTGTGAAATATTCTTAATTCAAGAATTTTTGTACATCAAATTTGGATTTTGGATAATTTATTTTGCGATGAGCAAATCAGAATAAAAATTCACTTTGAAAATTATTGAAACCTTGATGAGATGTCATATTCATTCTCTTAATTTTATACAGCCTAAGATTGTTTCCTTTCTCCTTGATCTCGTGGGTTAATTCTATGGACCTTTCTCAATGTGATGCTTTGACAACATTGTAAGATGCTATTTTATCCAGTCTCTTACTGAGATGTCAAAATATAGTTGATTTCAGTAACTCTTTGTTATCACCAAGTTACTTTTGTTTATTCTTGTTCCATATTCCTTCTATTGACTTCTAGATATAAATTCCATGCATTTTCTATGGATCAATTTTCAAACATATTTTTCCCATAACTACCATAATAAAAAAATGCTGCAATTTTCTCTTAATCTGATTTCTTAGTAATGCTATCTTTTACTAGACGATAGTTATATCATGAATATGTCTTGATTGCTAATTCTTTGATCATGGCATGCAAGTGAACATGTCTGTTATAAAGTATATTTACACATCCATCCTTATTTGTGAATCATCTTAGTCATTTATAGTTAAAATCTCTTCCTTTAATCTCAATGGATGATTTCTCTGTGTTAATGCCACACCCACCCTGGTTACTGTTCCCCATATTATTCCATCTGAGTATCTGACTATCTTCTTTTCCACACAACCAATTGATTGCTCCTTTTTTTCACTTTTCTTTGACCATGAGGCTCTCCCCTTTACCACCCTCAGCTACAATCACCTAAAGTATTACTCCATGTTTGGCCTCCCAATCTTCTGATCGTACCAAAGGGTCAGATCCAAAATGTTTTATGGAAACTTGTCCAAGTGTTTTAAGGATATGGAGGGACTTTATAGGAAAATATTTTAGAATAGCCTCTATAAGGAATAATGTAAAGTTGTTATGGAAGACACCAAAGTAAAATTTGACCCTTTGTGTGACTAACTCGTAGGTGTAAGCAAGATCAAGGTTGCACAGCAACATGATCAGACCATCTTCACCTCCATTTATAACAACTGATCCATATGCCCAGTTCTAGACCATGCAGAAGTTACTAATTGGAACGTGCAAAGTGAGACATCAAATTCCACTATGCGTTGTAAAGGCCAATATCTTAAATAGGCCTAACAGGCACTCAGAGTAAGACGTCTAGGGTAAATACATGGATGATTAGTTGAGTTAAAGCTATGAACACTGTAATCACAAGCACAGCTATTTTAGTTGTGTTTTTACCTTTTTATGATAATTTTATTTAGACTTTAGTTCACCAATGGGTGGAAGCTTCAGGTTTGAATTCTGACTGCCTTCTGAAAAGAAGGTTTAACTGGTGAATCTAAAACTCAGATGCCTGTTCAATGCTATGTTGCCATATGTTAATGCTTATTATCCTTAACTTTGAACTGCCACTTATCCCATATCTTGGATGTGCTCGTCATAATTGACGTGACATATGTATTTACTAATAATTAGTTATGACAGATTTAATTTCAATCAGATGGAAGCCCATAATAATCAAAAGCACACCCCCATAATATCTCAGAGTATTGAAATTAAAGATGTTCCTACAGAGGGGCCAATCAATGGGAGTAATAAGGTTTGTTGAGGAGCTGCCTGTGGATTTTCAGATACTGGAACTAGTTCAGAGGATGCCAAAGAGAGATCTGCATCCATGCAGGAACTATTGATGGCTAAGAACTCTGTAACCATAAGCACAGCTATTTTAGTTGTGTTTTTACAATTTATGATAATTTGATTTAGACTTTGGTTCATCAACTGGTGGAAGCTTCAGGCTTGAATTCTGCTTGCCTTCTGAAAAGAAGGTTTTACTGGTGAAAAGATGAGTTAAAGCTAAGAACCCTGGGACCACAAGCACAGCTATTTTAGTTGTGGTTTTACTTTTTATGATAATTTGATTTAGACTTCAGTTCATCAATGGGTGGAAGCTTTAGGATTGAATTCTGGTTGCCTTCTGAAAAGAAGGTTTAACTGGTGAATCTAAATCTCATATGCCTGTTCAATGCCATGCTTGCATTTGTTAATGCTTATTATCCTGTACTTTGAAGTACCACTTATTCCATATCTTGGATGTACTTCTCATAATTAATTGACATGACATATGTGTTTACTAATAATTAGTTATTATGGATTTAATTTTGATCAGATGGAAGATCATAATTATCAAAAGCACACCCCCATAATTTCTCAGACTATTGAAATAAAAGATGTTCCTACGGAGGGGTCAAGCAAGGGGGGAAATAAGGTTTGTGGAGGAGCTGCTTGTGGGTTTTCAGATACTGGAATTAGTTCACAGGATGCCAAAGAGAGATCTGCATCCATGCAGAAACTATTGATGGCTGTTCTTCTTTGTGTGATTTTTATGAGTGTAGAAGTGGTGGGTGGTATCAAGGCTAACAGCCTTGCGGTCTTAACTGATGCAGCACACCTTCTTTCTGATGTGGCAGCTTTTGCTATCTCCTTGTTCTCTCTCTGGGCAGCAGGGTGGGAGGCCACACCACGCCAATCGTATGGTTTCTTCCGAATTGAGATACTTGGTGCTCTGGTCTCTATTCAACTTATATGGCTTCTGACTGGTATTCTCGTATATGAAGCCATTGACAGACTAGTTCACGGCAGTGGTGAAGTCCAAGGCATCCTAATGTTTGCTGTCTCTACTTTTGGGTTAGTGGTTAACATTATTATGGCTATCATGCTTGGACATGATCATGGCCATGGTGGGCATGGGCATACTCATGGAGGCTCAAGTCATGGTCATGGTAACCATGGTCTGGAGAATTCCCCTAATTTGGAGCACAATCATGGACATGAGATAGTTATTACGACCCACCAGTCAACACATACAGACCACAGGGATGAGCATGTGCCACTTCTAAAGCATTCAGAAGATGCTGAGAACCTGCATACTGATTCCAACAAAATTGAAAAGCAAAGAAATATCAATGTGCAAGGTGCTTATCTTCATGTTCTTGGGGACTCGATTCAGAGCATAGGAGTGATGATTGGTGGGGCTATCATATGGTACAAACCTGAGTGGAAAGTTATTGATTTGGGATGCACACTTTTATTTTCAGTGATTGTTTTGGCAACAACAATCAACATGCTGCGTAGCATACTTGAGGTCCTTATGGAGAGCACACCTAGGGAGATTGATGCAACAAGGCTTGAAAATGGCCTTTGTGAGATGGATGGAGTGGTGGCTGTTCATGAGCTACACATATGGGCAATCACAGTTGGGAAGGTGCTCCTTTCATGTCATGTGACTATCACTCCAGATGCCATTGCAGATCTTGTGCTCGACAAGGTGGTGGGTTACATCAAGAGGGAGTACAACATCAGTCATGTGACCATACAAATAGAGCGCCAGTAAGTTCTCTCGGGAGCACATTGGATTTTGTCGTGAATTTGCTTTGTCATGGATCAGAAATATATTGTTTAGATTCAATGAATATATTGTTGTTAATGTTTACATTACATTTATTAGGTTTTCTTACTAATGATGTGCTGTACTATATATTGCTTTTTCACCTTCCTGCAGTCGACATCTATAAAATGCAAGATGGTGGTGCCACCTCTTTTCCTTAAAATCTCTTGTTTATCATCATGCCATGTGAGATGGTCCAGAAAAAGACAGCGATTATGACTTGCAGTTGCAATGCGTTGTTCAGAAAATATGAATATATTTCTCATTACTATTGCATCGATAATTGTTTCTGTTAAAAATTTGTTGAGTTCGTTCGTAATTGCCTTGCTTTTCTTGATGTGGCTTTTGCAACTTCAGGATCTCATCAGAGATGCATGCGGACTTGCAGCTACCGTTCAATATTCCATTTTCTTGTTGCATTATACCCTGCATGTAACTATTTTGATGTACCCCCTTCAGTGGATAAAAGATATGCTAAAATATGATTTGATGTGGTATTTATACTTCAGGTTTAAGAATTCACCCTAGAGGAACAGATTGGATAAATATGAAGCGAAAATAGGCTTTTATGGACATGATGTTCATGTTTTTCAGTGCCTTTGAGAATTGAGTACCATTTACTAAAGTCTGGTTATGAAATGCGTTGAATAGAATCAGCCGTGCAAAAATAAGCTTGGATTAATCTACAGTCGACCACCCTCCCGGGTTGAGTGCATGTAGGTTCAAGCCTTGGGAACATCCTCGATGTGGGTAGGTGCTCTAAATCCTGCCAGCATAGATATTTAGATAAATAACCACATCGGGAAAAAAAGGAGGAAGAAGACTGATGTGTTCGACAGAAAGTTTTGATTATAAATTTAATTTCTTTTACCAGGCTTGGACATTTTCTCGCTCCTTGTTCTAGGCTTGAGTACTGTTTGGTATGGGTCTTAGGGTGCATTTGATAAAAATTTTGGGTGTCTAAAATTAATTAGAATCAAGTTTGAATCTAGCACAAAATCTTAAGAAATTCAAAATCTTGATTTTTCTTGTAATGTAACATATTTAGAAAAATCTTATTTGATTGGAGTGGAAAAAAAAATAAAGCTTGAGAGCACATTTCAACCAAATTCCACCGCATTGCATTCAAAGTGGAATTATTTTGAAAATGTAGAAGATATTGTCAAGATATTTTACTCTTGAATACTTTAAACTTAAAATTCAAAAGATATCCATATTTAAATTTAAGATAAGCAACCTCCCTATAAAAGAAGTCCCCACTCTTTCGTTGAGAGGGTATACATCGATCCCAATATAGAGATCAAGTTCTCCAACGATATACACAAAGAGAGACATACATACATCCAAAAATCTGGAGATCTTCATCCCAAGACTGAGAGAAAAGAAAGGTTGCTTTGAAGAGTTTCCATACACTCAACCATGCTCATCTGCCTACATCTAAGCAAATGTAATTAAGGAGAACTCTCGATAGATAAGGTATTTCTTTTCCTCTCGGGATGGTCCTGTTATTAGACAATATATATGTTTAAATCTCATATAAATTATCAAGAATGAAATGTTCGGATCATGTGTATTCTATAATGCCACCATATGTAATATTACATTGTATATTATTTGACCATATATTCAATAATACAAACACATGCATAACACATGGTTCATGTACTTTATATTTCCTCTATACGCAAAATTGTATAACATATTATTCAACATTATATTCAATAATACAAATTTATGTGTTCGTGTAACGTCTCTCATTTTCCATAATAATTTAAAACAAATTAAATTACGGAAAAATTAAAGCCAAACAGTAAATATCTAACTACTAGGAACCTGAGTGTGTGGGTAGGAGACTCCATACTAAATGCATTACGCTAAATCAACCACATGTCTGTACCTACAAACCAAAATCACAAGGAAAACACATGAGTGACAAAAGTCATCCAGTATGCACTCCACAAAAACCGTGGAAAACAAATCATAATTACTTTTCTTTTAAATTCATTTCGCAAACCATTTTCTCAAAACCTCACAAACCTGGCCCACACTAGCCAAAACCACAACCGAGGCTCTATTAGCCCAAAACCACAAGTAAAGGCCTTCAATGGCCAAAACCACACACAGTGAGTAAGGAAGCTCGGTGCTAGGCAACCTAACTCTGGCTACATGCAGTCCACCGAGGAGAGACCACAACGTTCTCAACTGCCACGATGACGGGCACCCTATGTAGGAGCGTTCACCGTCCTGCGATTCTCCCTCTCTAGAGAACCTTCAAAAGCCAACCCCTCATTGGGAAGGTTGTCCTGTCTCTCAAGATGTTACCAGCTATGGGGCACGTGTCCCACCCGCACTGGCCACCACAGGGTTCACCTCCTCACAGTGTCTTCCACACACGGTGTTCAGGAGGGAGTGTCATACCTCCACACCCGACGACACCCGAGCCTCAGTGCTCACAGCGACAACAGGAGTATCATACCTCCCTATCATGCCACAAGACACCTCAACCCGCGGACCACAACCCTAGCCTTGAGACGACAGATAAGGAGTCTCATATCTCCAAGACCCGATGCTCCTCAGCCTCAAGTATCTCGGCCCCCGACTTCAACCAGGGAGTCGCGCCCGACCACCCGAGAATGTCGTCACATGCCCTGGTCCCGACAATACGGTTCCACATTGTCTCGACCCACAAACAGAAAACTAGGAACACATTTTCCAAAATAGGCCAACTATTTCTTTGAATCCACTTTTCAAAATCATTTTCATATCTTTAAGAATTCTTCCAAAACCTCGGCAAAACAGCGCATCTAGGGTCCCAAGAGACCACCGTTGACGGCCCACAATCCCTTTCAATGGGACAAAACAAACCAATCCGCAAAACCCTGGGAAATCATAATTTTACAAACATATTTGGGCCCATGTTCGGCACACCGAAAACAGGTTCAGTATGCCAAAAATCCCTGGTTCAGTAGACCGATTTAGATCGGTCGACCGAATCAGGTCAGCGGTCAACACTCAAGCCAAATTCGGTATACCAAAAATGATTCGGTTGATCGAAATCTCCTGATTCGGGCCACCGTCCAAAATCGAACGATCTAATTTTGATCAAAGGACCTAATCTAACAGAAAAATGGCATACCGAAATGGTTCAGTATGTCGAATTCTGCGAAAAACAGAAAACGATCCAAATCCTATAGTCCAAATTTGCCCCAATTGGGACCTCCTAAACAAATACCAGAAATCTTGCATAAAACATAAGATGTATATCCTCGAGTCTACTCAAAATCCCAACAAACAAAACTAAAATCCATTCACCATGCATCAAGATATAAAATTGCAAACGCAGAAGGGTCAAAATGACCCAAAACGGAACCATCGGCATAAATGCTCATAAATCTACCATAAATTCTTATAAAATCACAATAAATTCTAGGAATGTAAATTTATCTATATTTCATGCAACCCTATTTATTTCTACTATTTTCATGTTCTTTATTACAGGGAATGGAGATACGTACTTGAAAATGTGCTCCGACGATGTTCGACGCAACCACGGCCACGGGAGCGCTCCACTCAAGCTCCACGCACCACCACGAGCCACTGCACACCGATGCCAGCCCTCGAGCACAGCGAGCAAAGAGGAGGTCGCAAGGTAGGAGAGAACAAGGGAGGGGGAGTGAAAGAGAGAGAGAGAGAGAGACTGGAAAGGAGGTGGGGTGAGATGGAGGGAGAGGGGGAGGGGAAAATGACAGGAGGAAAGGAAAGGGAGGTAGTGTGCTCGGGACGGAGGGAAAGCGCGAGGGAAGAGAAGGAGGCTTGGGTCGTGCATGGCAAAGGCCTCCGACTTAAAAGCCACATAGAAGGAGTAGGTGGTCGCGTGCGTGCAACCAGTCAGCCACACACACACCCACACTTCCCTCAGCTACCAGCCTCACCAACCACCGCACGGACCCAACAACCCACCACAACCAAGAGACCAATAGCAAGCCTCAACCATCGGCCCATGACCGTGGGCCCCACGTCGACCCCACACAGACCCACACCTGGGCCCCACAAGTAAAGTGCCACAATGCATAGTACCAACCACACACAGGGACACGCAAATAGAAGTCGGCCCACGAGGCCCAAGTTCAAAAGCACAAAACCACACAACAGGCTTCGGAACAATAACACCTGTCTAGGAAAAATTCATTAAAATGTAAATAATTACAAAATGAATTTTACGGGTGTTACAGTTTGACATACGATTATGTGCACTCCTTCGATGTTATATTCAAATATGTATGAAAACCATGTGTGATCATATTTGACACTTGTTCGGCCTTAATGTTGGGATGTTTTGGGTCGTTCAGCCTTGAACCAAGCCGAGCGACCAATCTCACACCATATATGTGTTGTTCGTGGTAGATCCCATGGCATGATTGGCTTGATCAATCACTTGGGGCATAATGCCCATTCGAACTTGGTTCTTTCCTACTCAGCTTTCAAGCCAATCGAATGGGCTAGGCTCCAGCACCATCCTTTTGACATATAATAAGGGATGAAATATGATATCATAAACTAAATCTATATTGACATTGTTGTAAATATGTCTTGAATTATGTTTTTGTTTCAGGGTTAGTTTGGTCATTTGACCATTTAGGTGCCCTAGTATTTAAGTAGGCTAAGGCACAGATTATGTAACCTTTTTGGTCATTCGTGTAACCCTATTTTGTCTCCAATTGAATAGAGAGAACTCCTCCCTCTTCTCTCCAGATCTAGGGTTTCATGTGAGGTTCATCTGTGGGGGAGAGTTTGGATGCTTGGGATGTGGGCATCCATCCATTCGTATTTGTTTTCTCCTTCACCACTCGGCACAACAAGTGGTATCAGAGCTTAGGTTCGAAGGTGAAGGAGAAAAGGGATGTGTGTTTTGTGTTTTTGTTTTGGGGAAGAAAA
>JAMKQA010017067.1:0-14783 GCA_024699735.1 Posidonia australis | reverse complement strand
ATTTCTGGTTTACGAAGACTTTTCTTTTATTGTTTTGTGTGATGTTCATGTTATATGGTTTTCCTTGTCTTCCATTTTAATAGACTAGGTGGCGACTCCTGCATTTTTGCATTATTTTATTTTTGTCGTGGCTTTGTTGACATTGGCACACATATATATTTGTTGCCACCCCTCTCGACGGCATGGTTACAAGAACTGGTGGCGGCATGGTTACAGTGGGGAGTTTTCTGCAACAGCTGAAAATGGTATGCCGAATTGGATTCAGCATACCGAAATGCTCCCAGGCAGTACCCTGCATCGTGGCTTCGGACGACCGGAGAAATTCAGTCGACCGATTTGGTAGGGAATGATAATCTAATAGGGATTCGGTATACCGAAATTCTTCGGTATACCGAATCAGGAGATTTCGGTATACCGAAGCCCCCCTTCGGTATGCCGAATCAGGGGACTTCGGCATACCGAAACAGGATTCAGCATGCCGAATCAGAGCCCTGGGTTATTTTGAGAAATGCATAGAAAAATGATGATTAAATATGGATAAATACATGATAAATGTATGAAATGCATGGAAATGACTTGTGAAATGATGCATGCAAGCATGTCATTTTAATGATGTTTTCCATGAGATATTGAAGCATGGCTTCTTATGTATGAATATGGACCCGTGTGAGGGGTGATTTCATGGTACAAAGACCATGAAAGAATGTGTGGGTTTAAACACCACAGGTAATGATTTGATGCATATTGCATGTGATTGGAAAAGAGCTTTAAGAATGGAAAATGGTTTTGATAAATGTTTTGAAAAGACAAATTGCTTATGATTTTAAAGAGATTAAAGAATATAGTAGGAACCACAATGAAACCAGGACTTGCCAACGAGGTAGTGAGACCACTAGAGATGTCGGGGACGTGTCCTTGGTAAATGTGGTTGCCGAGTTTGTGATCCGGGGTAGGAGCCTCGAGACTGTGGTGGTACTGTAGGACCCGGGGTATGAGAGAACTAGACTACCCTCAATGCCGGTGCTGGACGGGTCTAGGGTTAGAGTCCCCAGGTGCTCGAGCACCAGGGCGTCCCTAGGACGCACTCCGTGCTTGTACTCGTGAGGGTACGTTTTGAGGCTGCAGCCGGGGCGGTTGAACTCCAATACGGGGGTGGTTCACCACGGCACTGCAGTGTGGGCGTGGTGACATGGAATCCTCACCAGCTGCTTGAGGCCAGGTCGATCACCTGTGGCCAGGGTGATGCGACCAGTTTTGGAATGGAAAAATGTGGATTTGTGTGTGTGGACTAGTTCCTAGCCCAGATTGTGATAATTTGTGCTAATGGTTTTAAAATGATGTTTTGGGCTAGGAAACTAGATGAAATGATTTGCTTCTCCAGTGTTGAGAATAAAGGTTTCTGAATGAGCATGAGGTTTTGAATGAAAAGAAAAGAATGTTTGAAATGCCATTGTTTTCCATGTTATCTAGTTGGACATGTGGTTTTGGCAATAGTAGTTGTCTGGCAATGGTTTTCATTGGATTTTAGTGTTGTTTTTGGGACGCATACTGGGTGACATTCCTGTCACTCACGTGTGTTTTTCCTTGTCCCCTTGTTTCTGGTGCTCAGGTGTAGGAGCAGTCTAGTCTGGTGCATCTTTTCGAGCCATGTTTGCCGCACACAGGTCTAGGTGATTAGCTTTATTTATTTATTTCTGCTATTTAAATTCTTTTAGCTGTACTTGGGTAGTTCTTGTACTATTGTGTAGCACTGGGGTGTTACAAAATCACCCCAATTCAACCCTAAAACCTCCAATCCAAACTAACATCATCAACTTACCTCAAAACACCAAGCCCAAGCCTATTTGATGGCCCAGCAACTGAGGATCAAGCCTTGAATCTATCCACAAGCCCTGATTTAGCCCAGGTACATATTAGCGACGTGTATTTAGGGTGCGTAAAGGAGGCACTGGTAGGTGGTACACCTCATCTCATTAGATGGCATGGATCTAAGTGTGATCCCTAAGTGTTTTGGACCATCATAACCCTCCTCTTTATTCAATACCCAATCACATCCCATTGATTAAATCTAAACACCTCATCCTACTCCAATGTTTAAATACAACGAGCCACCTCCCTTCTTCCCTCTATAAAACCTCACCTAAGTTCACGTAGCTCCTCTTGGCACCTCTTGGCTTTGATCATTCCCACCAACATAGCCTAGACAACTATAGCCAACTTCGGCCACCAATTCACCCTCTCCAGCTGACCAACTCATCTCTCCGGCCATCCATCAACACACTCATAGCACCTACCACACCTTGTAGTCATTGCATCCTATCTTGGACTTTTGAGGCCCCTAGACACCTAGCCACCAATACCAGGCATCCTCGAGCAATCCCAGCCAACTTCGGCCATCCCTATACAATAATTCTGGTCGTAAATGTATCACCTCCGACCATCCCACATGCTACACTATCCTATGGTTCCTGAGCCAAGTAAATAGCCTCCTCTACATCCATTAGCCCTCCTTAGGCCGGCCCTATCACCTTCAGCCCCTGAGTTGAGCCACATTTCCATCTCCAACCAAGCAGCGACATCGCTTGCCATCAATCCTCAATCAAGCACCCATCATCCCATCTAACATTCCAAGCCTCAGAACTACTGAGCAACTACGTCCTTGCACTCCTCAACCCTCACACGACCTCTAGCAACACTTCACTAGCCACCTTCGACATCACCGTGTGCCATCCACCAGGGAAAATGCCGTCACTAGGGAAGACACGCACCACAGGTAAACCCCTTTATCTGTGACTCATGTAGGCTAGCTCTCTCCCTTTCCACCTGCATTGTGTGATTTACATCTACATGAGCCACACGCATCCATGCATCCATACCCCACACATGCATCGCCAGAGATGAGATCGATGGGCTCAGAGGTGGTCGACAGCCTGTGAGCACCCTCATATCCATTCAAGCACATCATCACCTTCCTCTCTCTTCTCCGAGCCTTCCCGAATGTTCACTTAAACTCCTTCCTACCTGGATGGCTAGTCAAGCTCGTGGATACTGGCAAGGTGTGGTGAGAACGGAGGAAGGCCAGCACCGCATATCCATGCATCCATCTAGCATCATTGCATCCATTCATGCTCCCATGGACCTTTGGACTCGACGAATTGCCCAATTGAAGCCTCTGGATGAAGTTCCCAAAGAAGCCTGCTAGTGGAAACCCATCTTCAATGAGGTAGGTGGGAGGAGCACTCTAGGTAGCCCAATCTCCAACTGAGCGCTCATGTATGATCCCTACACTCCCTATTTGCTTCCCGTACATCTTGCATACATCATGCATTAGCATTTTCACATTAGGAGTAAGAACAAGTCAGTTATTCTGCAACTATTCTAGCGAATCCTGATGGCGCATATTGGCAACACGAGTAGGTAGCACGTCTAGCCAACGTGGTTTGACTAGTACAGTGCAAACAGTTGACTATGCTCCATTACATTTTTAGATCTATTTTGTCATCGATTTTTGTGCATGTCTCCTTCTAAAGACTAGGTGGCGACTCCTCTTTTCTTTTCTTCTTTTATCTTTCCATGAACCTTCGCCATCTTGGCATGGCTGTGATCTCCTTCCCACTGGCGCGACCCCACGCCGGGACCTCCCTCGGGTCGACATGGTCACAGAACTGGCAAATCTGCTGGGGATAACCAGATTCTGGCTTTCAGATTAGTCCTTTTTGCTTGCTTCGACTTCACATGTTGTTTGTTTGTCTTGTTGGTGATTATTTGTCTAATTAGCGAGCCTTTTGCACTTTTTTGTACACATATGCTATGTCACTGCACACACATGCTATATATCATGCCTTTTGATGTGATGGATGTTTTCCGTTTCACAATCATGATGCCACGACACTTGCACATCCCATGATCATGTCTTTTGTTTGTTGCTTGCTTGAGTGCTTGCCTTACTTGTGTGTTTTCTTCCCCGTTTCGCACTTGACATGCCTAGGAGAGTAGAGACATGTTTGTTTCCCCCTTCTGGTTAAAATAAAACACAAAAACTCAGAGAAAAATTAATAAGGCAAAACTAGAGACCAAATCAAACTCTCCCCTTAGTTAATAAAATGTAAGTAAAGGACACTAAAGCATATTGCATGATTGAGCATATAGGGCATGCATTCTTCTCCCCTGAAACCACCTACAGTCTGCGAAGGGCAATTCTGGTAATGCGTTCTATAGCGTTGGCGTAGGACGTGTTGCTAGTTTGTCCCCACTTGTCCATGGTCGTGTCGGTGTTAGTAGAGGATACAACTCCATGCTACTGCAGGAGATGAGGCCACCAACGCACCACTCGTTCACTACGCTTTGACCAGGATTTAGAGCGAGGACCTTTACTTTCTAGCCTGAGTCGGAGACCTACATACCCATGTGTGATCCTGGAGTAGATGACCTTCTAGGAAACACTTAGCTGGTGAGAGAGGGCATGTTAGTTGCATCCATGTGCATGAATGCCATTCACGCCACCATAACAAACTACATTTGGTCGTTGGCGCTAAACCCAGCCAGTTTTCTCTTTTACAGGTAGTAGAGCGTGAGTTCCTTAGCCACAGCTCGAGTGTTCCCGCTTTTACTTCCCGATTTGCGACATCTCACTGCCGATCATCTTTCCTGAGTTATCCGTCACTTTGACAATAGCTCGTCCTAGGATTCATCCCCGTGTTTTCAATCGTAGTCCAGTTCTCACCCATTCTCGGTGAGCTATGGCCCAGCACACTAGCGAGTCTCTTTCTACCGCTGTTGCTCAGGAGGGCACTTCATTTTCAGTCCCTCCTACTCTTCTTATGTCTCCAGCCATTCCTTCTGTCCCCTTCGTGCATCACGAAGGTTTTTTCCCCCATCCTGTAGGACATCCACTGACCCCAGCCAATCTGGAGCCAGGCACTGAGTCCATCTCAGTGACCCCATCTCGGGTTCTAGATGTATCAATGATGGCCCCACTTCCTTAGGTCTCCTTCTCTTTTAGCACTCTACCCGCTGTGGCAACATCCCTTCAGACTCCTTGCTTCCAAGGCAACATGCTTCTGTCCCATCTGTGACTTCTAAACCTCTGACTATGCCATCCCTCACTATCCTTGAGGGATCCCCTACTGCACAGGCAGAATATCTGCTAGCCCTCGCCCAGAAGATCGAGGGCATGGCCTTTGCCGTTCAGTCCACCATTGACCCTAACATTCCTGAGGCTCGTCGGCAGCCTGCTCTGGTGTTCCAGGCAACGGTGCCAACACCTTAGCCCTAACCCCAAGTCCTCATTGCAGCCTCTTCAGCTATGACACCACAGGCTCAGACACACCACATCACTGCACAACATTCAACTCCAACATCTGGTGGTCAACCCCTCGGGTTGGCAGGAGTGCAGCATCCTTAAAGTTTGCAACCTAGCGCCATACCTCTGCAGCAGCTGTTACTCCCACACTCAACACCCACTGTCACACAATTTTCTGTTCAGCATCCCTTTGCACACCATCAGGTACAGGCACCATCACCTCCACAATCACACCCAACACTCTTGCACAAATATGTTGGCCATCATGCCGCAACACCAGGTGGCATGATGGTGGATCTGGAGGAGCACTTAGTTGTGACCCACGTAGCATATGCGGCCCTCCCCCTTGTTGCATCACCCTCACCGACAATAGCTTCAAATACCCTCCTCGCCCAGGTAGGTGACTTGGAGAGAGCACTTCGATAAGTGCAGGGAGGCAATCACCAACCCTACAGATTCTGGGACCTCTGTTACTTCCCAGAGGCGGCACTCCCCCCCATAATTCCAAATCTGGGATTTCGAGAAGTATAACGGAAAGGGTTGCCCCATTTCACACCTTCGGGAATATTGCGGCGATCTTGCTCAGTTTTAGGCTGACAAGAGGCTGCTAATCTGCCTCTTCCAAAAGAGTCTCACCGGTCCAGCCCTCAAGTGGTTCACGTCGCTTGAAATGGGCTCATTCAAGACTTCGAGCGACCTCTCGCAGGCATTCATGGACCAGTATGCCTTCAATCTCGACCTAGTCCCAAAGAGGGAGGACCTCATCGCCACAAGACAGAAGCCCAACGAGCCGTTCGGGGAGTATGTCGGCCGCTGGTGCGCACCCGCATTGCAAGTAAAGGATAGGCCCTCCAATAAGGAGTCTATCAAAATCATTATCTGAGGAGTGCAGCCTGATGTTGGGGCTCTATTGAGCATTCAACCTATCACCACCTTCCCATATCTGATTCAGGCAGGCGCACGCGTAGAGTGCACCCTCCGTAGTGGTAGCTTTTCTACGCTCGCCACATTTTCCAAACAAGCCGCATCCTCGGATCACCAAGCGAGCAGCAACACTCGCAATGGCACTGGTGCCAGTTACCCTAATAGGCGGGATCCTCCCAAGCCTACAGTTGCATACGTATGGTCAACTGCCATGCCCATCAATGTGGTGAACCAACCAGGCCCGAGTCAGTTAGTTTATGCACCTACACCTAGGGCACCGCACACACCACAAATCACTACCACCGCCTAACCGGTGTATCCCGCAGCACCGGTCCTGCAAGGACCTCGCCCAGGGCAGAGAAGGCCTCCGCGTGCTACACCACTTATTGAGACGTTGAGCACTATCCTCCCTAAGGTGGTGTCACTCATGAAGCTCCCGGAGATCCGCCCCCCACCAAATCATCTTCCGGGGTGGTGCGACACGAGCCTCTTCAGCAATTTCCATCGCTGTGCGGGCCACTCAACGGACACTTGCATGGCTCTTCGGGTAAAACCATATAACATGGAAATCATGCAAAACAATGAAGAAGGTCTGCATAAACCAGAAAATACGGGTAAGGATCCCTGTTACGTACGAGGAAGGTGTTAGGCACCCTCGTACGCCCAATAAATCGGTCTTCTATTGGTTTCTCATTTGCATATGAAATGTTGGCTTTTCAGTGTTTACTGTACGCCCAAGGGCGATATGCCATGCCATGCTAATGTGTGTGGTGTCTAAAATATAGGTGCATGATGTGTAAGGGTGTGTCCTAATGCTCAAAAATATTGCTCTCATGCCGGGTCAAGTGTTGATGCAAGAATATTGCATAATAAGATCAAAAGATCTAATATCTTGAGCGATTTATCATCCTTGCTTTGCTATATGCCTAATGCAATCTAAAATTCATGGAATGATTGAAAACAGAGTTGTGCCTTCCTAGTACATCAAGGAAGAAAGCCAAAGAAAACTTAAAAGCAAATCGAGTCGAGAAAGCATGCTAACAACATATAAAAACCTGTTGTGTGCTACTAAAAACAGGCCAATGTGCCTGTTCGGTGTGCCAGACTGGTGCTCCAGTCTGGTGTGCCACCTATGTGTGTCTAGGTGGGCTAGGAAAATGTGCTGAGGGAAAACAGAAAACTATGCAAAGCCAAACACCAGAGAATGCATTCTGGAAAAGTATGCAGTGTGAAATCCTTTGTAAAACATGGAAAAACATGTAAATGCAATGATTTGTGGACCCAGTGCTCAAGGGCTGGTAGCCTTACACAAGGTCCCACCTATTTTGTGTTAAGTGAGGGATGCAGGATTCAGCCATGCTACTGGATCATAGGCTGATGCACAAGGCTCTTCACGTAGGAGTAAAGTGCAACCAACCTACTAGGTTCTAGCCAAGGGCTGAATATCCAAGGGGAGAAAACAATTGGAAAACAATCTGATTTAAAACCGAAAACATGCATGTGAAATCTTAGAATATCATAGAATCAGCCATAAAAGAATCAAGCTCAAAGTCCTCCATAAAGCCATGCAAACAAAGATGCCAATGTGAGTGTTTTGCTCTCTGACCAGTCTGCACCTGCTTGGTGCGCCGGACTGGTTTGGTGCGCCTGAGTGGTGCGCCCCAGAGAATCTGGATCATACTGCAATCTGATCCAGAATCTACCCTAGAAATGAGATGGGTGATTCATGTTAATGCAGATTGATTTATGCCATTATTAAAAGCTGAAAACATGATGGGATGTACATGATCGAAAGCCATCTTATTAATCATGTAATTAAAACTGAAATGAGCTGATGGGTTCATGTATGAAAACATGCAAAATGCAAGGAAATAAAACATGATATGAGCAAATCCCACCAAAACACATACAAGTTATCTTATCTCTACTGCATGATTTTAGCATTTAGAAGCTTGGCATGGATTCAGGTGTAAGAAAACAGTAAGAAAAAGACAGTTTAAATACAAACATGGTGCAGATTCTTATGCTAGAAGAACGGTAAGCATGCTTGCAAATGAGAGCATAGATTAACATGGAGAACATTTTACAAAAGAACGAGAAAAATCACTACTGAGATCTCATGAATATATGACGAGAAACAAAGCATATATAAGCTTCTAACATGCCTTATTCTAATGTAAAAGAACAAGAAATAAAAAGAGAAAAGTGAGAAGGCCTAACTTGCCCTGGATGTTCCTTCGAAGAAAACTCAAGATAATAAGCTCCTTGATGCTCTGGAAGGGCTAGGGATATCTCTAGATGCAAGAAGAACGCTAAGAACTCAAAGGGACAGCTGCAGAATTCTGGTTGCAATTTTGTGTCTTCAACTTTCTAAATCTTCCCCAATGGCTACCTATAGGTGTCTATTTATAGGGAACTCTCACGGGTAACTCATGGAATGCAAGGGGCCTCGTAGACGAAAAGCCTGGAAGATTCCATGGCATATTCGTTGCTAGAGGTAACAGCCATGGGAGGTGGAAAGCCAGCAGGCCGCAGCCTGCAAAATGGCTGGGTGCCTAGGATGTGCGCCGGCTATGTGCGCCTGGCATGTGTGCCTACTAGGTGTGCTAGGTAAATGTGCTAGCTAGGTGTGCCAGGGAGGTGTGCTAGGTAAGTGTGCTAGCTAGGTGCTACCTCCTACCTATCGGGAGTTCTAGTTGGGCTGCGGGCTTGCTATGGGTTTGGAGTTGGTTCAAAGGTCAGCCACATCCAAAGCAACATCTGGAGAATTATCAATGAGTCACCTCAAAATCGAGGTGTCTACATAATCCAACTTAAAATCCACTGAAAAACAAATAAAACACTTAATCCAGCTAAAATCCCACAAAACCCTAATAAAAATCCTAATCAAACAAAATCCAATCAAATCAACTTAAAAATCCAACAAAAAGTCCTTATCCATATAAAACCCACTTAAATCAACTTAAAATTCAATAAAACCCTAATTAATCAAAATTTTAAACCCTAATCAAGTGAAAAGAAACTAAAATCCATTAAATACGACAAAAACCCTAATTCAAGCTTAATTCAAATTAAATCACTTAAAAACACAAATAAATAAGTAAAAACCCTAATTAAAGTGAAAATCCATTGAAAACCTTAATTAATAAAAATTCAAAACCTTAATTAATCCAAAAACCCTAATTAAACCCAAATAAACATAAAAATCCTAATTAATAAATCCATAAACCCCAATTAATCCAAAAATCCCTAAATAAACCCTAATTAAAACTCAAAACCCTAATTTCAAATCAATTAAATAAAATCCTAAATCCAAAATCAATAATCACATTTACCTCACAAAATTCCAATTAAAAACTTAAAATTAAAATCCTAAAATCCCTAAAAATCCCTAACCTAAAATAAAATAAGAAAACCCATAATAATTAAAACCTTGATTTAAAATCAACTAACTAAACTTTAATCACAAACTTAATTAAAATCATAAAACATAAAGAAAAAGTCTAAAATAAAATTCAAAACACTAATTAAAAACTTAAAACCAAAACCCTAAAAAATCCCTAGAACATTCATGAAACAATCAAACCTAAACCAATTAAAACCTTAATTAAACCTTAAATCACAAAATTAAGAGATTAAATTAAACGCATGAAACCCCATTAAAATCTTAAAATTAAAACCCTAAAAAGTCCAACAAATTCCAAAAATAAAATCAAAACAAAAATTAAAATAAAAATCACAAAACCCTAAGCCCGTTAAGCCCATTACTGCTCATTCAAGAATTCAATTTCAAACTATACAAATATCAAAAAAATAATTCCGACGACCCTATTTTTTCGACGAGAATTCCAACGAGCAATTTCAAGAAATCCGGGACAGATCTACACCTTCGAGATATTTGGCCAACCTCCTCCAGCTCAGGGGCAATCCAACGGTGCTGATAGGCTGAGGAGAGGAGGATCAACGGCCTCGGAGAGCCTCGCTGGAGTATAAAGCCTCGCCGTCAACAGAAAAAAAAAAGGACTTTTTCAGAGCTTGAGACAACAGATTTTTCAGACCTCTGGCAAGCCTCCAAACCCCCTCACCAGTGACCCCTGAGCCCAGCCATATCTTCCCCTTCCTTTTTTTCCAAAAGCCTCCACCGTCAGCCAACGATCAGAGCCACCGGAGCTTCACAGTCGACCCACTACTGGAGCCTACAGGGATAGCCACTCAAGTATGCTCTTTCCCTTCCTTTTCATTCCAACATGTGCATTTAGAACGCCCTAGCCCATTGCATGCCACACGGTGGAGCCAGGTCTTGCCAGCTCGCTGTTTCCCCGTCTCCGATGATGGGTTCACCATCGCCAGCAGAGCCCGATTTGCGGGAAAGGCCCCCAAGGGGCCTTTCCCCTCTCCTCCTCTATTCCTCTTCTCCCCTCTCTCCTCCTCTCCTATCCTCCTCTGTGCCCCCCTCTCGGGAAAGGACTCTGCAACACCACTGCTGCCGCACGCCGTCAAGAGTGCCGCCACCCACACGAGTCCACCTCACTCCGCACCAATAACCAGGGAAGCTTCGTGCATTCCCCACAAGTCCGCCGAGCCGCTCCCCCGCTCGCCAAAGCCTCCGCAGCAACCGGACTGTCTCCACCATCACCGTTTCCGGAGACGGAGGTGGGGGGAGGCCCTCAGACTTCCCCGCACCTCACCAACGCCCCCGTCAAGACTATCGTGCCGCCGTGATGCCTCCATAGGCCCCCGCACGCCTTGTCGTTCCCTAGAGAGCCTTAGGGAGGTCGCCAGAGATGGTCGCCGGCGGCAGAGTGCCGGTGATCTCCGGTGATCTTCGAATTGGCCTTTTATGGCCAGTTCATATTAGCTTTTCATTATTATTTTTAGGTCCTTTATTTATTACATTTCAGTCCTTTTCTATTGCATATGGGTCCAGAAATTTGCATTTTAGTCCTTAGAGTTTTAAAATAATTTTTATTCTTTTAATTTGCTTGTGAATTTTGCATCTGACCCCCTGAAGAGTTCATCTTTTAGTTTTTAGCAAATTGATGGATGTTTTTATTACATTTTAGTCCTGGAAATTTACATTTAGGTCCCTGAGTGTTTCTGAAACAAGTTTGCTCAGTGAAATTTACATTCTAATCCCTGAATATCTTTAAAATTGCACTGATGATCAATAAAATCGATTTTTTATCATATTTAAGTCTTGAGAATTTGCATTTAGACCCCTGAAGTTTTTTGGAATGTTTTGTCTTTAAGAAATTTGCAATCTGAACCCTGGATTCTCTAAGAATCACACTATTCTTCATGGAAACAGAAATTTCTTTGCAATCAGGTCCTAGAAATTTGCATTTAAATCCCAGAACTTTTAAAAATGAGTTTTCACTGTGAATTTTACACTTTAAACCTCAGGAAACTTCATAATTACTCTGACCTACATAAAAGCTTGATTTTTGTCACAACCAGACCCTGAAATTTTGCATAAAAGACCCTGAATTCACATTAATGCATTTTTGAACATGAAATTTACATTTTGGCCCTTAATTTATATCTAAATCCATCATTTAGGGTTTTTTAAATGTTTTCCATCACATTTTGGGGGTATTTTCACTCTTGTTTCGCATTTAATCCTGGAATCTATTTAAGCATCATGTTTTTACAGAGATTTGATCTTTTTCCCCGCATTTTGGCCGCATTTGCACTCATGTAAATTTTGTACTTTAGTCCCTGACTTTTCAGGAAATTATCCAAGAGCAATTTTTGCATCCATGTGCCATATTGACACTAGACCCGTCATTTGCATGTCAGAATAAGGACCATGAACCTGTTTTTCATCTATTTTCTCGTTCTTATCGCAAATTTTGCGTTTTAGTCCATATGTTTGTCATTTATTGCATTTACATCCTTTTGGTGATTTTTCTTCTCCGGTTTCTTTCAAATGACATTATCTAGACATTTTGCATACCTTTTGACATATCTTAGGCCATGCACCATTCCCATGCAAGCACTTGTCACATCTGGCCAGTGGAAATGACCAAATTGCCCCTATGTCCCCAATTCATGAGCATACGCCTCATTCTTTGCATTTAGCCTTGCATTGTCCATGTTTCAGCCATTCTATAGAGTTTTTGCACATTTCGGCACTTATCTTTACTTTTTCTTCACATTTATCAATATTTGGTGAGCCGACATCCCATGCCTTTCATCCATGGTTTCTTTCTCCACTCTGCCTTCAGAGTTTCTCATCCTTTATCCGATTTGACTAGTTTTTGATATCTCATGTTTTTGATTTGGATTTCATCGCCCCAGGGCATAGAGTAACAAGCCTGAGGGCCGACATTTGTCCCTACCACGGATTATTTTTCCCCTTTTTGATTTTCACGACTTTTCTCATGATTTCATGTGGATTTCATCGCAGTTTTCACACATCATCTTGCACATTCATTTAGCCTTGTCACATCCATACACATTAGCATGATTAGAGCATGATCCAGGTTTAGTAAACATTCATTTAGCCTTTAGCATGCAATAGGACAAGAAAGACCGAGTTTCCTGGGCGTACGAGGGTGCCTAACACCTTCCTCGTGCGTAATAGGAATCCTTACCCATCATCTGGTTAGCAGACATCCAACCTTCGCATTTGCATTCCAAGCATTCCTATTTTTGTGGTTTTCCTTGTCTTTCCCTTAAAAGACTAGGTGGTGACTCCTATTCTTTTTCTTTTATCCTATCCTTGCGCCTTCGCCATCTTGGCATGGCTGTGATCTCCTCCCCACACCTCCCTCGGGTCGAGCATGGTCACAAATCTGCCGACTCCGTAGGGGATACAAGATTCCGGCTTTCAGGTTAGTCTTTTGCTTTCTTTTGCTTCATAGGTTTGATCGCTTGCTTTGTTGGTGGTTGTTTGCTTACTTAACATGCTTTTTGTGCTTAATTTCACACATTTGCTCTGTCACTGCACACACATGCTATATATCTTGCCTTTTGATGTGATGGATGTTTTATTTTCACAATCATGATGCCACGACACTTGCACATGCCATGAACATGCCTTTTGCTTGGTGTTTGCTTGCTTGCTTGCCATGCTTGTGTGTTTTCTTCCCCGTTTCGCACTTGACATGCCTAGGAGAGTAGAGACATGTTTGTTTCCCCCTTCTGGTTAAAATAAAACACACAAACTCAGAGAACAATTAATAAGGCAAAACTAGAGAACAAATCAAACTCTTCCCTCGGTTAATAAAATGCAAGTAAAAGGCATTAAAGCATATTGCATGATTGAGCATATCGGGCATGCATTCTTCTCCCCTAAGTCCACCTACAGTCTGCGAAGGGCAATTCCGGTAATCTGCCCTATAGCTTTGGCGTAGAACGTGTTGCCAGTTTTCCCCCCTTGTCCGGGGTCGTGACGGTGTTAGTTGAGGGCACAGCTCCATGCTACTGCAGGAGACAAGGCCACAAACGCACCACTCCTTCACTGCTTGCGCTTTGGCCAGGATTTAGAGCAGGGACCTTTACTTTCTAGAGTGAGTCGGAGACCTATGTACCCATGCGTGATCCCGGAGTAGATGACCTTCTAGGAAACACTTAATTGGTGAGAGAGAGCATGTTAGTTGCATCCATGTGCATGAATGCCATTCACGCCACCATAACAAACTGCATTTTTTTGCTGGTTCTAACCCCAGCCAGAGCGTTCCCACCTTTACTTCCCTGTTTGCGACATCTCGCTGCCGATCATCTGTCCTGAATTGTTCATCACTTTGACGATAGCTTGTCCTAGGATTCATCCCCTTGTTTGTTGCTGTAGCCTGGTTCTCACCCGTTCCCGGTCAACTATGGCCCAACATACTAGTGAGGCTCTTTCTACTGATATTGCTCCCTAGGGCACCGCCTTTGCAATCCCTCCTACCCTTGTTGTGTCTCCAGCCATTCGTTTTATCCCCTTCGTGCATCACGGAGGTTCTGTCCCCTATCCTGTTGGACATCTCTTAACCCCGGCCAGTCTGGAGCCAGGCACTGAGTCCACCTTAGTGACCCCAGCTCAGGTTCCTGATGTATCACCAATGGCCCCATCTCCTCAGGGATCCTTCTCTTTTAGCACTCTACCTACTGTGGCAACTCCTCTTGCAGATTCCTTGTCTCCAGGGCAACCTACTTCCGTCCCATCGGTGACTCTTGAACCTCTGACTGTCCCATCCCATGCCATCCCGGAGGGACCTCCTGCCACGCAGGCATAATATCTGCTAGCTCTCGCTCAGAAGATTGAGAGCATGGATGTTGCCTTCCAGTCCACTATTGATCCTAACATTCCTGAGGCTCCCCAGCAGCCTGCTCAAGTGTTCCAAGCGTTGGCACCACCACCTCCGCCTTCACCCCAGCTCCTCACTGCACCCACATTAGGTGTGACACCACCAACCCAAACACATCACCTCATTGCACAGCATTCAACTCCAACATCTGGTGGTCAACCTCTTGGGTTGGCTGGAGTGCAGCATCCTTAGAGCCTACAGCCTAGCGCCGTGCCACTGCAGCAGCTGTTACTCCCACACTCAGCACCCACTGCCACACA
>JAMKQA010017066.1:0-18218 GCA_024699735.1 Posidonia australis | reverse complement strand
AGAGCGGGGACCTTACTTTCTGACCTGAGTCAAAACCCAAACCCATGAGTGCGTCCCATGTGGTCAACCCCATGTGGGACATGCATGGTGAGAGAGAGCATGTTAGTAGCATTCATGTGCATGTGTGCCATTCATGCCACCCTAACAAACATTTGCATAGCGAACTTGTTTGCTTGTGTTGTCTTGTCTTTTCTTTTCTCTCTCTCTTTTCTACTAACACTTAGCGTTTCCTTTCCTTTTTTGTCAGGAATTGAGTTCTTCACGAGTCCCTAGGTCTGAGCCTGGGAGTTCCTTTCCGTGACCTCATTCGCGGGGTAGCATTCTCGACTGTCTGTTCCCGAGCTCTCGTCACTTTCGACGATAGCTCCTCGCAGGCGTCGTCCTTTTATTTGCAATCGCAACCCCATCTTCACCCGTTTGCGGTCCCTCATGGCCCAGCGAGCTTCTGAGGCTTCTGCACCTGCTGCTCTGGAGGGGTTTCCTACTGCTGCCCCTCCTCATTCCCTCACCTTGACATCACTTACTGCTCCACCGCTCCATGGTGGCTTCTTCCCAGCACCTGGGGCTCCTTGTCCTCCAGTTTCGGGACATTGGCAGACCTTCACCAGTCTAGAGCCCGCAACGGAGGCAGTTACTGTAACAGCTTCCAGGGTATCTGATCCGACAGTGCCCTATCCTTCTGTTGATCCTCATTCACTGGATACTCAGTTTGCTGCGGTTGTCTCTTCGTTAGGGATCCAGCCTACATCCTCTTTGAACTTCCAGCCCCCTTTGACATCCCAACCACTTGTTGTCCGACCATCGGTACTACTACCTATGGTTCCGCCACCATTCAGTCTCAGCAGCTTCCGGCCCTTGCTCAGAGGCTGTAGAGCATGGCCTTCTCCTTGGATCCCACCTTGACTGCGCCTGTTTGTCCTGTACCCGAGGATCCTGTTCTGCCTGCTCAGGCTGTTCATATAGCACCAGCCACCACACCTCTGCGGTTGTTGCCACAGCTGCCTGCTGTTTCGGTGACGGGTATAGCCACTCTGCTAGTAGCTTCACATCCACAACATGCACAGCATCTTCCTCTGGCATCTTGTGGTCAGCCTCTCGGGCTGGCAGGAGTTCATCGGCCTCCGAACCCGACCATACCGGTTCAGCAGCTGTTGCTCCCACACACAACTACATGCACCACACAGCATAACATCTCTTTACCCGTGCATCAGGTTCAGGCATCGGCATACACTCCACCACTGGTACACACACACGGGTACGCTGGTCATCACACCACAGCACCAGGTGGCGAGATGATAGATCTGGAGGAGCACATGGGTGCTTTAGATACAGCGTACGTGAGACCCACCCGGGCTGCACACTTGATGTCAGCAGCAACGCCTAATGCACTTTGCGCCAGGATGAACAACCTGAAGAAAGCTCTCCGACAAGTGCAGGGCAGGGACCGCCAGTCTTTCTCATTCCGGGACCTCTGCTACTTTCCAGAGGTGATTCTCCCACCGAACTTCCATATCCCAGAGTTTGATAAATACAACGGGAAAGGCTGCCCTATTTCGCATCTGAGGGCGTACTGTGGTGATCTCACTCAGCTCCAAGCTGACGAGCGACTTCTTATTCTCCTTTTCCAGAAGAGTCTCATCGGTCCAGCTCTGAAGTGGTTCACATCGTTGGATATGGTCACAGTCAGGACTTGGAACGATCTGAGTCAAGCTTTTCTGGAGCAGTACTCCTTTAATCTCGACATGGTCCAAAGCGCGAGGACCTTGTCGCAACAAGGCAGAAGCTCCATGAGCCGTTCGGGGAGTACGTCGGGCGCTAGCGAGCCCTCGTTTCTCAAGTACGGGATAGACCCTCTGATGAGGAGTCTATTGAAATCATTATTCGAGGAGCATAGCCAGCCACTGGGGCCCTGCTGAGCATTCAGCCCGTCACCACTTTCTCTGCCCTGATTAAAGCTGGCACCCGCATAGAGGGTTCACACAATAGCGGAAGCTTCCCTGCACTTGCAGCATTTGCCAAGCAGACGATGGCTTCTGCTGGATCTAGTAGCACTAACAATGGCCACAACGGACCTAACACTGGATTTGGCAGGAAGAAGGAGTCAGCTAGGAATGCTGTGGCGTATGTGGGAGCTCCTTCTATGCCAGCAAATGTGGTGAACCCGCCAGCTCGTAATCAGGTCATTTATGCACCTACACCTAGGGCACTACGCACTTCACAGATCACAACCACCGCTGAACCGGTCTACCAGCCAGCACCGGCAAGGCAAGGGCGCTACTCAGGACCCAAGCGACCTCCACGCTCTGAGAGGGAATACACTCCTCTGGTTGAGCCTTTGAGTGTCGTTTTGCCTAAAGTAGCGTCACTACTGACGCTTCTGGAAATCCGCCCGCCACCGAATCCACTTCCTCTGTGGTTTAAGGCGGATTTATTCTACAATTTCCATAGAACCGTCGGGCATTCTACGGACAACTGCTATACACTCCGGAACGCTATTCAGGACTTGATTGACCGTAAGGTCATCACCCTCAACACTCAGGAGGTAGAACCTAGGACCGCTGCACGAACACCGCATGCATCTGCATCAGGCAACATAGTCAGCCAACCCCTGCCTGAGCATGCACCAGGGACTTCGGGAGTCCATTCCCTTTCTTCGGATGAGGTCGAGCCTTTTGATCCTTCTCGCCTCATCCATGATGTTTTTGAGTCCTTTTCTTATCAACTGAGTCAATCTTTCCATGATAGTGTCAATTCTTCTGTGAACATGATTCAGTTGACTGCTCCTCCAAGGCGTGCGACTGCCATACCCACCGTGCAATCCGCCCCACCAATAGTCTGTTTATTAGCTAGATCCAGTCAAAACCCAACCCACCAAATGCCAGAACTCTCTTTGCCAGCACCAATCCCTATAGATTTAAGAGCCTGTGCTCCTGTTGTTATCAACCTGACACAGGACACCCACCGCATGCCCTACAGTTACACCGCCGAAATGTGCGTAGAGGTAACGCAGTCGAGAAGGGTATACAAGGCCCCAGCCCCAACAAACAAGACTAGCCAGCCTGTGGCCTCATCTACCCAAGTTAGAGCTAGCATTCCTAGTCCAAACCTTGAGGAGACCAACACCAGAGCTAATCATACCACCAGAACCGATCCACCAACAGCCAACATTACCGCCCAACTGAAGAAAATTAAGGCAAATATTTCCATCTGGGACCTTATCCACACTTCGGCTGAACATAGAGAGGCATTTCTCCGAGTCATCCAGGCTACCCATGTTTCCTCAACAATACAACACTCAGCCTTGGAAAACATGGTGGGAATGATAGTTGCACCTGAGGTCATCTCCTTCTCCAGCTCTGAGCTTCCTTTGGCGGGGACAAATCATAATCAGCCCCTATTCATTGCGGTGCAGTACCAGAGTTTCCGCATTCCACTTACACTGGATGATAATGGTGCCGGTTTGAACGTCTGCCCCTTGCGAATTGCAAGTTAGGTGGGCTTCAAATCGGAGGACATTACTCCGGCTGTAAAGGGAATGACGGCCTTTGACAACACGCACCATGATGCTTTAGGGATTCTAGTTATTCCTCTGATCATTGGCCCTGCCCGTTTCGAGGTTGAGTTTTACGTCGTTGACCTCGAACCATCCTTTAATCTTCTACTTAGGCGCCCTTGGCTCCACAAGCATCAGGTCATCCCCTCAACCCTCCATCGCATGATAAAATTCCGTTGGGACAATGACATTGTCGTTGTAATGGCCGAAAACCTCAAAAAGGAGAAGGTTGAGGCGGTTTCTTCAGCCTCTTCCCATATTGTACACTTTGATTCTAGGCCCCGTGATGTACTCTACCATGTTGACCGTTTTGAATCGGTCAACTTCATTCCTATTCTCGAGCATGCCAGTCATTTGGTCGCTTTCGGCAATCCCTTTTTGATGGTCGAGAATCTATGCCAAAGATGGGGGTATGAGAAAGGAGCACCTCTCAGGCGAAAGGGCCAGGGAATCGCAGAACCAATAGCCGCGGAAAGAAGACTCGATTTTGAAGGATTGGGATACGAGCGCAAGCTGCAAGACGGATGCGCAAGGCGTCGTAAGTTCCGAAAAATCATCATTCCTCACGATTTAAGTAATTTTGTCAGTGCGGGTTTGCTGGATCCCAATTAGACTTTCATGTTTGCAGAATCTGAGCCGGTTAGTATACCTGAATGGGTGTGCGTGGAGGACTATTATTCGGAAGAGGAGGTTAGGGATTCTGGATCACTTGGGTCCTCGGAGATAGCCATGTTAGCACTACCGCCTCCAGAGTCAATGGGGGATCTGTCGATTAACTCAGCGGCAGCATGAGGTGCATCAGGGACAGAATCAGAAACAACTACTCTAAAGCAGCAGATAGTGGAGAGAGAACTACAGCCAATGCAGCCAGAATAAGCATTTGAGACCACCGGCACTTACTTTGTGGATTCTCCATCCGACGAAGAGGAGGGAGGTGCTGTGGTGGCCCAAGTGGATAACATGCTCAACGATTTAGAGGTCTTATTTCAGGAGCAGTTATCAGTGCTAGCTGAGGATGCACAGGATGAGATTAGGTGCAAGAAAGGGAAAGCAGCAGTGACAGGGGACAAGGGAGAATCAGCAACAACACCGGGTCAGTCCGCAGTCATGACCCTTGTAGAAAGTAAATCATCAGACGCTAGACCAGAGGAGTCCATCTCCTATCAGCCGGGAGGCGGGTCTAGGTGGTATTACCAAACTTGGCCCCACTTGAGCAGTGGGGTCCAAAAAAAGAAAAGATCCTGAGTTAGGCTCAGGAGGGATCCAGGGCAGCAGCACTCACATTAGTCAAACAGAGGACAGCTGCCCACCTATCGTACATGCTGTGCAAGGGCAGCATGGCAATCTAAACTTATGCATATTCGAAGGAGAACAATCGGATGCATGTTCAGAAGCAGCAGAACCAGAAATCATCAGAGGCGCTTACAGGAAGACCAGAGTTACAGTGACCATTCTGAAACACCATCAGGAGCTGTCATCATGGAGGACATGGACTGCGTTGAACAGTCAAAGCCAGTTAACTCTTGCTACCTGAAAAAGTACTATCAGTGATCACAAAGAGTGTGTCCTCACTCTGCGACACCAACATTTTCCCCCATGCATGCATGTAGCTATGCATCACAACGCACTAAGCCTCATGCAGAATATGCATATGCAGGGCATAGTTCTCTTGCATCAACGCATGTATGGATCTTAGCCCAATGATGATAAGGGGAATAAGCTAGCCAATGTTGGGAATGCGTAGCACCTCCTCAGGTAGATACTATTCAGGAACCTAGAAAGTGAGGGAGCCACCTTTCATTGTGAATTGGGCGAAGTATCCAAACTTCTCATGAACCCTACACCTCCTAGAGGGAGATAAAATGTTAGCAGTGAGAGTGAGAGTGTGAAAATTATAATAAAATACCTATGAAAGGGAATAAAAGAATAAGAAGACAGAAGTCACAGATAGAAGTCCACCCTAAAGAGCGAGGCGTGTCGGGTAACCCTGTCCCTCAAGTTCATCTTGGAGAGGAGTTGGAGTCAATACCTGGGAGAAATATCTAAAAGGGCCTAGCCACCCCTTTAAGCAAGCAGTAGCTCCCCACCATAGACCAGGTACCTATTACCTTCAAGCTAGGGATAGGGTGAGCCCACATGCCTATGATGGAGAGAATAAAGAGCTAATAAAAATAAAAAGCAGGGGTATGGTTCAAAGGGGTTTGGAATGGAGCCCAAAACACAATGACCCGTTTCTAGAGAGCCACCCGAAAAACTAGAAGCTTGGATAGAGTCTCGTGGGGTCTGGTGTTGCCATTCCTCTATACTTAGCGTTAGGCATCCCAACGCTGAGGGCATAAATAAGATCCAGCAAATCATTTGACATGCATACATTTCTTCCTACAAACAAATATTCTAATAAATGTCGCAGAGTGCCACTTGGTTCTCATGTCTTGAATATGACAGCGCCTTTCAATACAAGAGAATCAGGAGGACATCGCCTAAACTAGGGGCATGTAAGCTGATCTGGTTGGATTGGGACCATCTGTGTCAACCAGGGGTATGTTAGTTGTCCTATGGTTGGCCACACTAAGCCAGTACTTGACCAGGGGGCATGTAAGCTGCTCTGATTGGCTAAGAGTCATTTCTGTCAACCAGGGGCATGTCAGCTGTCCTCTGGTCGCACACTTTGGGCCAATTGCTCGACCAGGGGCATGTCAGCTGCTCTATAGGTCGAAAGGCCTCAATGATCGATCGGAGGGCACAGACAAACAATTACCAGCTCTCCAGATTTACTATTCTAGTTTCACTACTTAAGTGCTTCTTTAAAACTAGTTGGTAACTAGGACCTCCCCTCCAGATTGTGCACAAGATTTAGTCCATTCAGCAATTCCCTGTTCAGTTAGCTGCAGTCTTCAATTCTGGGCCAGTTTCTCTAATTCCTTCAATACCATTGTAGCTTTTACCTATATGCTTTAGTTCTACTAAGTGCTGTTGAACGAGATCTGTTTCTAAAGAATAATGTTTTGAACATGATCTACATGAGATCGTTGACTACTTCTAAAGAGTCTCAAGCCAAGCAAAGCTGAGGTATCTTGCAGATCATGGGGTATCCTACAATGGTTGTACCTACACAGTGCTCAGATGTTCTCCAGGCTTGGATCAAACAGTTAACTGAAAGTGACCGCGACAAGCTGCAGATTTGGAGAATCTCTACAAAGCTTCTGGACATCGCAAAAGTGGAGGTTTCCCGATACTTTTTGTGTGTAGCTGCCCGATTCTGGAATCGGATCATCACGTGTTCCACTTTGGGAGAATCGAGCTGACCCTTACTCTAGAAGAGGTGCACAGAATCTGTGGCCTACCATGATTCCTGGGACCTACAGTGTTCTTGCGGCATGACGGGTATTCCTCAGTGTTGAGCGAGCTTACAGGCCTACCGACGAGCGAATGTTGGCGCGAACTCATTTGTACTGACGGACTATCTCCTATGTTGAAATTGGCTTACTTTGACAACGTGGCCGGTATGCGTGCCTCCCTAGGTGATGAGCTGTGGCTAAAAGGCTTTGTTGTCCGCTTCCTGGGAGAGTTAATCTTCAGCCATGGTCAGATGGTTGTAAGCATCGAAGTTGCTGAAATTGCCTTCGCAATTGTCACCCAACAAATAGATCTGGCTCCTGTCCTCCTAGCGGAAACTTACCGGGTGCTAGACCGTTCGCTGCGGCGCTGTCGGCATTTCTATGGATGTGGAGCTTTTGTGCAAGTGTGGATGGCTGCACATCTGGGTGTAACAGTCCTGCACCCACAGCGAACCGCCTTTGAGTCCTATTGCCAAAGTGGCCATGCGCGTACTCTCACCTCAGTCCAGAAGGAGTACGAGCGACTACAAAGCCTAACTGAGTAGAAGGTCACATGGCGCATTATTCCATCAGCTTCTTGCAACTTTGAAGCGATCTTCAACACAACAATCATGTGGCTTATCGTCCTGTCGGGGTTGACTGGTGGAGTGGAATATCACCCAGTCCGCGTGATGCGGTAGTTCGGTTACCAACAGGATTCTCTAGCTCAGGGGCAGATGCTAGCACGATTCGAAGAATACCCTCTGAGCACATACACACCGACTAGAGAACTATCTCGCCTACTCAGTCGCTCCATATACTCAAAAGATCTCCCAGCCATAGAAGGGAGTGGTTGCACAACAGACTATGAAGCTGAAGTTGAGGAAACTTGGCCAATCTGCGGTGTCGCCCCGAGTTGGATGCATTTTACCGAAGCCTCGGGCTCCAAGAGACCCAAAGATGAAGAGGACTCTTAATGTTTGCATCCTGTCTCTATTTCTTACAAATTACAGTACATGTAAACACTCAGTTGACTGTTATATAATACAGTAGAACATCTCTAGCCAGTCTGTTTGATTAATCACGGTTGATGCAGAGCGAAGATTGCCACCCTGACAACACGTGCAAGACTAGTGCCATACTCTACTCTCCTCTGCCTATCGACTTGGCACTAGGGCAACCCAGATAATAGTCGAGTATCTCGTTTTGCCGCATTCTGGACAGATGGAGTTTTTTACAACTTCCATGCCAGATTAGGGCATTCCCTCGCCTTTGAGTTCCTATCCGGACAGATGGGATCGAGGCATTTCTTCCTTCGCCTTCGAGTTCCTATCCGGACGGATGGGATCGAGGCATTTTCCTTCGCCTTCAAGTTCCTATCCGGACGGATGGGGTCGAGGCATTTCTCTCGCCTTCGAGTTCCTATCCGGACGGATGGGATCGAGGCATTTCCTTCCCTCACCTTCGAGTTCCTATCTGGATGGATGGGATCGAGGCATTTCCTTCGCCTTCGAGTTCCTATCTCGATGGATGGGATCGAGGCATTTCCTCGCCTTCGAGTTCCTATCTGGACGGATGGGATCATGGCATTTCCCTCGCCTTCGAGTTCCTATCCGGACGGATGGGATCGAGGCATTTCTTCCTTCGCCTTCGAGTTCCTATCCAGAAGGATGGGATCAAGGCATTATCTCGCCTTCGAGTTCCTATCCGGATGGATGGGATCGAGGCACTTTCTCTCGCCTTCGAGTTCCTATCCGGACGGATGGGATTGAGGCATTTTCCTTCGCCTTCGGGTTCCTATCCGGACGGATGGGATCGAGGCATTTTCCTTCGCCTTCGAGTTCCTATCTGGACGGATAGGATCAAGGCATTTTCCTTCGCCTTCGAGTTCCTATCTGGATGGATGGGATCGAGGCATTTCCTTCGCCTTCGGTTCCTATTTGGACGAATGGGATCACGGCATTCTCTCTCGCCTGTGAGATCCAATCCAGACGGATGGGATCAGGTCCTATCCGGACGGATGGGATTAAGGCATTCTCTCTCACCTGTGAGATCCAATCCGGACGGATGGAATCAGGTCCTATCCGGACGGATGGGATTAAGGCATTCTCTCTCGCCTGTGAGATCCAATCCAGACGGATGGGATCGGGTCCTATCCAGACGGATGGGATTAAGGCATTCTCTCTCGCCTGTGAGATCCTATCCAGACGGATAGGATCCAGGCCATGCCTTTTCTCCTGTTCGGACTATTGGATGTAGTCCAGATGTTCCCGTCCCTGGTGTTGTCCATCATGTTGTCCATCTGGACAAGCTTTGGTGCCCCTCTTGTTTCGGTTCGGGCTCCGCTCCCTTTGTTTCCTTTCGTTGTTCTGGGCTGGTAGCCCGAACTACCTGGATGACTTCCGTAATCAGTCACTTCCCGGTCGGCAAGCACTGTGAGTCTTGTCTGGCGCTTTCTGCGACAAGTACGACAACCAGTCATGTCTCTTAGGAGTTGATTGGTCATCAGCTTGTCATTTCTTAATCTTCTGTGATTGTCCTTGGCTAAGGCGACAGGATCTCTGGAGCGGACCCCTGGTATGTTCTCTTGCTAATGGTCGATTGCCTATAGGTTACTCTTGTTTTGGATTCACGTGCGGTGTCTTTGTCAACCCTGAGCATCGATCTCTGTTCTACTCGACCTCCGACCTCGCTCAGGGAGGGGCATCTGTTGACACCCCAAGTTTCCCAATTTCTGATTTTGCAGAATGGAGATGTGGTGGCTGAGCTCATTTAACCTAACCAAGGCCGTTTAGTTCATGGAAACCCATTTGGGCCCATGAAGGCCCACATAGGCCCATTGAGCCCAATTTGAGCCCACTTGGGCACACACGACCTATTTAGGCCCATTTAATCTATTTGGGCCCATTTAACCCATTTGGGCCCATGAAGCCCACAAGGCCCTCAATGGCTCAACCTACATTTCCTCCTACTTGATTCTTCAAAGTTTAACCTATTTGATTCTCCATAGATCAAGCCTACTTCCATATTCATTTCTCTCCCTCAATCACCAAAGTTTTCCTACTACATAATTTAAATATCCCATTATTTCATCAACACACCCACTGAACCCATCTTTTCTTTTCACCAATTTCACATGATCAGCCTGAATCCACCTCTTCACTAAGCCCAACACCTCACCGTCGATCCAGCCAGTGAATTAGAGCTACCCTCAGCCATTGGATGGCTCACCGGAGAAGCCATGATTGCCGTCCATCTCTGTCGATGGGCAGGGGAGCAAACCGGAGCGCGTGGAGGACAACCGTTGGCTGTCTGCTGAGCTGGCGTAACGGCTGTCGGAGGTTGTTGTTGTTCTGTTGGGTGTCGCGCGCTGAATCGATTGCGGTTTGTTGGGTTCTGGTGCTCCTATATAAGGAGGAGGCAGCCAACAATTCAGAAGACACGAGAGAGAGCATATTTCCACCACGCGAGAAGAAGAGCGTTCAGAGAGAGCAGAGAGCGAGAGGGAGAATCTAGAGCTCAAGGTGCAGTTCAGAGCTCCGGCGAGGTCCAGAGAATTCTCCAGCCAGGTACGCCCTCCTCAGCCCTCTCTAATCTTCGTATTTAGCTTTCTAGGTTTCCCTGAGTCTGCTCGTGTTGATTCCGTCAAGACTAGAGGTTTCCTCTGGTCAGACTCTCCTCCTAGACTTCGCCGAAGTCGATCTCCGACGATCTAGGTCGGGGGACTGATCTAGGAAGTCTCCTGGACCCCCGGGCCCTCTCTCCCCCTCCTCTGGTCTTCTCGGAGATCGTCGTGCCCTACCGTAGTCGCTCCGCCGCCTCCAAAAGCCCGCGCCGAGATTGCCGGAGAATCGCCTGGATCCCGCCGTCGTCAGAGAAGACGACGGAGTCCAGAGGTCAACCACGCCCCTCCTGCATTGCAGAACCCCACCGATCATCCAAGATCACTCCTCAGCCTCCCGCAAGCGCACCCGATCTTCCAAAGCCGCGCCATAACCGTAGGACCGCTGCAGCAACGTCGCTCGCCGGAGGAAGCCACGACGGCGACGGTCAGGCCACCACCATGCTCCGCCAACCTCCGCGCCGATCCAGAAATACCCCCTGACTTGTCATCAACCCTCCGGAGGCCCTAGATCGCAGCGTCGCCGCCTTGAGCGCCACCAACAATCGTGGTTCCGTCGCCGGAGCACCCCGACGGCGAGAAGGGTGGGTGGCCCACTCCAGCCGTTGTGCCTCTGATCCAATCCGTTGGATTCCTCTGGATGCCTCTTTTCTTGCTTCTCGTGGTGTCTGATCTCATATCAGACCACGGGAAGGCTTGTTTGCCCCCCCGGTGGTCGTCGGGACCCCCCAAACATGTCTCATTAATTTCCATAAAATCATGGGGTGTAGACCCTAAAGTCTACTTCAAAACCCCTCAAACCATAAATGATTTCATCAATCACACAACTCATACGAAAATCACAAGGGGAAAGGGCTCAAGAACGGCTACTGTAGCCTTCAACCCCAAAATCACATTTTTCCCCCAAACATGCATCCTAACCGCATGATCTCTACATTCTCATGCAATACATCACATTTCCATTCATTACATGATTTTTCCACGATTTCTCATGCATTATCTTGATATTCATGCAATTAACCTACTATTAACAAAATGCTAAACAGAAGGAGGGGAAAGGATCGCGTAACAGACTCAAGCCTCTGGCGACCCTTTCCACACTTCGGAAAGCCTCGACAAACGCCGGTGAACCTCCTCAGCCAGTGGAACACCACGAGTAGCTCGCACCACCTCCTCCCAGCTCGCGCGCCTCTGCTCCCTTCCTTCTCTTCCTTTCCTTTCTCGCCGCGCTCTCCCTCCGCCCATTCCTGCCTCCCTCTCTTATTTCCGCCACCGCTTGCTTGGCACCGGTCACCCATCCCGTCGGATGAGATGGGGAGGCACGGGCCTCTATCACTGGTGGCACGGGTGGAAGAAGAGAAAGAAGAAGATGAAGAATGGGTGGAAGGGCGTGGCTCGTGAGAGAAAAAAGAAGGGGAAAAAGGAAGAGAAGAAAAGAAAAGAGGAAAGAACGACATGCAAAACGAGGCAACTGTGCATCCTCAAATCGGACTCCACATTGGTCCCAAATCACAAACAGGTGCACAAAAAACCAACCACAATCACACACACAACCAAGAAACATCAGGTTATCCATTAATAAACCATTTATACAATATTACAAATAATCACATGGTTTACAATAAAAATGGATAATCTGGCCCAGATGTCACACATATGGAGAGCTAAGATATGATACGTGTCTATATGTATCCCAACATGAGGAGGCCAGGCAAAGATTTCTCGATGAAGCACATCGGTCCAAGTACACTATTCACCCCAAGAGTACAAAGATGTACCAAGACCTAAAGTAGAACTTTTGGTGGCCTAGCATAAAGAGGGATGTGGCTGACCATGTGGTGAGGTGTACAACTTTCCAACTGGTCAAGGCAGAGCACTAGAGAACTGGAGGGACCTTACATCCATAGGATATTCCCGTGTGGAAGTGGGAGTACATCTACATGAACTTCGTGATTGGTTTGCCGTGTACTCAGAGGAAGAATGACACCATGTAGGTGATCGTGGATCGGCTAAGCAAGTCTACTCACTTCCTTGCCATTTAGGTGAATCTCCTAATGCTTCGTCTGGCAGAATTGTATGTTCCTGAGGTGGTTCGGTTGCATGAAGTTTTGATGTCCATCGTATTGGATAGAGACATGAGATTCACCTCAAGGATCTGGAGGACTTTGTAGGAGGCTTTTGGCATAGTGCTCAACTATAGCATAACATTTCACTCTCAGTCTGACGATCAGACAAAGAGGACTATCCAGATGATGGTGGATATGCTAAGAGCATGTGTGTTGGACCTTCAAGGGAGTTAGGAGGACTATCTATCGTTAAATGAGTTCACTTACAATAATAGTTACGACTCGAGCACCAAGATGGCCCCATATGAAGCCCTGTATGGTAGGCCATGTAAATCGTCGGTTTGCTGGTGTGAGGTAAGCGAGCATTAGTTGATTGACCTTGAGCTTGTACAGCTATACATTGGCAAGGTTGATCTGATTTATAGCAGGCTATTAGCTGCATAGAGTCGGTAAAAGAGTTTTGCTGACATGAGGTAGAGACCGCTGGTGTTTCTGGTAAGATACTATGTGTTCCTGAAGGTGTCACCAACAAAAGGTTTCATGAGGTTCGGAAAGCATGGAAAGCTGAGTCCTTACTATATTGGCCCGTACTAGATTACCTAGAGGATTGGTGAGGTTGCTTATTGGCTAGATCTACCACTAGAGCTATCGGTTGTGCACGACATGTTCCATGTCTCCATGCTAAGGAAGTGTCTAGTTGACACATCTCATTTGATTCTAGTTCAACCAAAGGGGCTCCAGAAAGATCAATCCTTTATAGAGGATGCTGTCAAAATTGTTCACTACAAGGAGCAAGTGCTATGAAACAAGGTGATTCCATTGGTTTTGGTGTGGTGGCAGCATCATGGAGCCGAGGAGGTCACGTGGGAGAGCAAGGAAGTCATCCTAGCCCAATATCTGTATCTCTTCAACTACCAGTGATTTTGGGGTCGAAATTTTCTTTTAAGGTGGTTAGGATGCAACATTCGCAAATTCAATTTGTAATTATTTGCATTTTTAATGAATTTATTCTAGGTAGGTGTTACTATCTCAAGGCCCATTTGTGTGATTTTGTGGTTTTGGACTTGGGCCTTGTGGACCAGCTATAGTCTGTGTGGTTCCTGTGCTTGTTCCCTCGTGGTTGGCACTATGCATGTGGCATTATGCTTGTGGGTCCGTGTGTTGGCATGTGTTTGTGGGCCGATTGGTGTGGTTGGTTGTGGGCTCGTGCTTTAGAGCTAGCAGGTGTTTTGTGCTTGGTGTGGCTGTCAATTAGCTACGGGACATGCGGGTGAGCATGCATGCATAGTTCATTGGGCATGTGCACAGCTGCTTCTTCTTGTGCGTATAAAGTGGTGTAGAGGGCCAGAGTCTCCAGCACTCTTCCTCCCATACTTTCACCAGTGTTCGTCTCCTCCTTCCCTCTCGTCCTCCCCGAAGTGCACACTCCCCTTCTCCACCCCACCTCCTCACTCCCTCTCCTCCCCCACCTCTTCCTCTTTCCCTCACCCATCTCCCCTATTTCCCTTCCCTTATCAGTGCACTAGTGTGAGAGAGAGTGAGAGAGAGAGAGAGAGGCGGAGGTGGTGGCTTGGCTCGGGATGGCATGTGTCACTCTAGAGGTGTGTCGTGCTCCTAAGCTTGTCGGTGGTGCAGTGGTCGACTAGTGTGGGCGTTGGGTCGCTGGAGAATGTGTTTTAGGTATGCAACTCCAATTCTCATGTAGAAGATCATGAAAAATGGTTGAATTGCATAGGATGCATGTAATCTAGGCTAAATTTATTGTTTTGAATTTATTGTGATTTATTATGGCATTTATGGTGTTTATGGCGATGGTTGGATTTCGGATCCTTTTTTACCTTTCTCTGCTTGGAAATTGATATCTTCTTGTGTGGTGAATGGATATTGGTTTTGTCTGTTGGGTTTTGGGTTAGACTCAATGGTCTACAACATATATTTTGGGTGAAATCTTTGGTGATCATTTTGCAGGTTCGCCCCTTGCTCTCAAATGGGAGAAATTTCTAGGTTTTTTGTTTCTAGTCTATCTGAAATTTGGCAGAATAGCAAGGGTGTAGGCCAAGTGCGTGGCCTAGATGAGTGGGTTTGATAGGGATTATTTTTGGGTGTTTTCTATAATTTTGAGTATTTAAAACCCATGTTTGATGCTTATGTTTGCATGGAAATGAATTACATGCTTTAAGAATGTGTTCCAAGTTTTTATGATAAATATAGTGATTTGTGAGAAAACGGTTTTCAAAGGAATGTGTTTTGGAAATGGTTCTTCCTGGTTTTCTGTATGCGGGTCGAGAGACCATGGGACCGTGTTGTTGGGATTAGGAAATGTGACGACATTCTCGAGTGGTCAGGCACGTCTTCGTGGTTAAGGTCAGGAATCGAGATACCTGAGGTAGAAATTCATTGGGTCTTGGAAGTATGAAGTTTCTTGACTGTCATTTCGAGGTTCAGGTTGATGTCCACGGGTTGAGATGTTTTGTAGCATGATGGGGAGGTATGATACTCCTGCTATTACCGTGACCATGGAGGCTCTTGTGTTGTCAAGTGTGGACGTATGAGACTCCTTCCTGCACACCTTGTGGAGGACGCCATGAGGAGGCCTACCCTGTGGTAACCAATGTGGGTGGGATACATGCCCTATAGATGGTAACATCCTAAGAGACAAGACTGCCTTTCCAAGAGGAGTTGGCTTTATGAGAGTTCCCCAGGAGAGAGAATCGCGAGACTGTGATTGCTCCTCCATATGGTAGCTTCACCATGGCAGTGCAGCGCACCTTAGTGGTTGCTTGTGGCCAAAGTTGGTTGCCCGACGCTAGGTTTCCCGACTCATTTTGTGTAGTTTTGGCCATTGAGAGCTTTACATGTGTTTTGAGCTGGTAGAGCGTTTGCCTATTTGGTTTGGCTGACGTAAGTCATGTTTCTTGTGGTTTAGGCCTAGTAGGCTTTGTTTTGTGGTTTTCAGCCCATTGGGCCTGAGTTGTTGGTTTTTGGTGAATTTGGAGAAAATGATTGTGAAATGGTTTTAAAGGAGAATTATTATAGTTTTGTTTTCCACCATTTTCGTCAGATGCATGTTGGGTGATTTTTGTCATTCATGCATGTTTCTCGTACTTTTGGGTTGCACGTGTAGGCGATTAGGTGGGTTTTTGCATAGTGCATATAATTTGGAGTCTTGTAGTCATACACGCAAGTTCCTCGTTGTTTAGATATTACGATTTGGCTTTAATTTCTTATAATTTAATTTGTTTTAAATTATTGTGGAAATTGAAGACGTTATAGGTATGCAACTAACGTAGAGAAAACAAAAACAAACTAGCATGAGGCCATGCAAGAGAAAACATTTGAAGGGAGCATGGGTGGCTTGGAGAATGGGCGGCAAGCTTTGGCCTCGTACCAGGCAGCCTTGCAGCTACTCAGATGTGCCACGGGAGGCCTGGGAAGCATGTAGGAATGCTAGAGAGCACACTTGAATACTTGGATGCAAATGCGATGGCTGGAGTGCTCGTACCCAACTCCTTCAACCTGGGATGGGTTCTGGCAATGCACATGGCTGTGAATTCAAGCCATGGGCTCCAGTGAGCTCTTCCGATGCCACCAGTGGACAGAAAGGGCAAGTGGAAAGAAGTGGGTGGTGTGTAGAGAAGGACGCATGCACAATATGCCCTACTAGATCTTCCACGACCCTCACCGGACTTCAAGGACTCAGCCAACCACAGAGGCAGCAAGAGAGTGCTTGTGGGCATACGGGAAGCAAGATGGAATACTGGGAAACATTTCGAAAAAGAAAACTCAGAAAGAGGTAGCATGCCTTGTCTTCCCCACCTCCATGTCTTGCTATCGGGCTTCATCAGCGTCCTAGGGTCTAGCAGCCTCATACAAGAGTGGAGAATCCATCATGCATGCATGCACAATGACGAAGAAGATGATGTGAAAATGGACTGAAAAGCACGTAGAAACGATTGGGAAGAAAGCGGATGCTGAGACATACTGATGTAGGGAAAACAGAAGAGAAAAATGTGGTTACTCGGTCCCTGCACTGTGACACCGGTCCATACGCCATGACATAGCCGACAGCTAGAACTAGGCCATTCCAGGGCAAGGGAACTTCTAGGACGTCACGCAAGGTTTGGAGGCACGAGGTTCATATATGGGAGGAGCCCTGTCTCTTAGGCAATGGCCGATGGCCTCCTGCAAGTGATGGGTTCCCATCAGAAATCCATGCATGGCAACGAAACGAAGAAACCCATGTAAAACCAGTCAAAGAAAAACACAGAAACGCAAAGAAAACCACATATAGTAGGAGAGTAATCGATGGCTATGTTGGTTGAGTGCTAACCTTAGTGATGGACGCATTATTGTCCCTCTCGACTACATTGTTGGCGATAGCTCGCTGGTGTACTTCGGTCGTGATGGCTGGGATGGGGAAGGCTTGATAGCGCACGGTTGAGGCTATGGGGGCTCTAAGGACGTCAAGGTATGGATGATGCTACTGGTGCTTTGGTAGGTTGTGTGGTGGAGTGGTTGGCCAAAACTTAGGTAGTGTATTGGAAGGTATAGGCTAATTTGGCTGGAGGAAGAAGGCTGATGCTGTTAGGGGTTTTCTAGGATGCTAATTTACGCATGAGGAAGGTGTTAGGCACCCTCGTACACCCGAGAAACTCGGTCTTTCTAGTCCAAATGCTTGATAAAGGTTTGATGAATGTTTGCTAAATTGGGATCATGCTCTAATCATGCTAATGTGTATGGCTGTGACAAGATTAAATGAATGTGCAAGACGACGCGTGAAAACTGCGAAGAAATCCACATGAAATCATGATAAAGTCGTGAAAATCAAAAGGGGAAGAAATAACCTGTGATGGGGTCAAATGTCGGCTTTGTAAGCCTTTTGCTGTACGCCCTCAGGCGATGAGGAAAATCGTGAAAATCGAAAAAAAGGGAAAAATAATCCGTGTCGGGTTTGAAGCACATTTGACCCTAGATTTCTTCATACATGCATGGAATGTGTTTTCCTATGTATTTTCGCTGATTTGGGATTCTGAATACTGATTTTTCCTCGGATTTGGGCTTTTTGCATAAAACCCCCTAGACTTCTTCAGATTTACACTCACACTTGCATTTCGCATATTTTTTACATCTTTTTGCACGGTTTTCTCTGTCTTTTCTTCTTGGCTTGGTGCATGCTTTCTAGCTATGTTTCAAGCTTAGTCTTTACCTCGTTTTCCGTGGTTTTCACTTGTTTTGATTTTCCATCGCTTGAGGGCGTACTGTAACAGGCCCAAGGGCCGACATTTGACCCATCACGGATTATTTTTCCCTTTTTTCGATTTCCACGATTTTTCTCATCGCCTGAGGGCATACTGCAAAAGGTTTGTCAAAGCCAACATTTGACCCATCACAGATTATTTTTCCCTTTTTTTCGATTTTCACGATTTTCCTCATCGCCCGAGGGCGTGTAGCAAAAGGCTTACAAAGCCGACATTTGACCCCATCACGGGTTATTTCTTCTCCTTTTGATTTTCACGACTTTATCATGATTTCATGTGGATTTCATCGCAGTTTTCACGCATCGTCTTGCACATTCATTTAGTCTTGTCACATCCATACACATTAGCATGATTAGAGCATGATCCCAGTTTAGGAAACATTCATCAAACCTTTAGCAAGCA
>JAMKQA010017065.1:0-10364 GCA_024699735.1 Posidonia australis | reverse complement strand
AATAATATACTGATTTTAACTTTTTCCTGACTGTTTTTCTCGATTTTTTCACTATTAAGCGTTGAGGAATTTTATTGCAGCTAACAATTTTCTTACCTTCACATCATTGTTGCTTGATGGATGTTTTTGAGGCTGCCAAATGCTAATACAACTAATAGTCATTAATCAACTAATAGTCAATGATTGAAAATTTTGTAGTTGGGAGTCTCTTTATTTAAAATATCCATCCCGTGATGAGTGGATACATTTCAGACAATAATATACTGATTTTAACTTTTTCCTGACTGTTTTTCTCGATTTTTTCACTATTAAGCGTTGAGGAATTTTATTGCAGCTAACAATTTTCTTACCTTCACATCATTGTTGCTTGATGGATGTTTTTGAGGCTGCCAAATGCTAATACAACTAATAATCATTAATCAACCAATTATTATGGTGTACTTGACTAAAAAAAGTGAGACTCACACTTCTTTTTTATATTCAAATCTCACGGACCGTAGGAAGAAATATATATATATTTACCAATTTCAAAAAAAAAACTAACAGTCATTGATTGAAAATTTTGTAGCTAGGAATCTATTTACTTTTGAGACTGCCAAATGGCAAATGCTAATACAATTAACAGTCATCGTAAATGATGTGTTACAGTATTTTTTAGGCATGGCTTGTTGAGCGATGGAAGCCAACAGTAAGCATATTGAAGAAAAAGAAGAAGAAGAGATAATGCTCTTACAAGCATTCATGTAAAAGTTGGTTACACTATATACAGAGTGCAAGTGAGATGATCCTGCGGAGGAGAAGCAAAAGCATCGTCTCTTTAGAATGGAACAGAAGAGTGTGGAAGAGTATGTAAGAAACAAGAAGACATAAACTATGAATGTACATGAGACTATCTACACGTCCCCTCAAGCGTGTCAGAAGAAACTGGAGTTTAAGCTTGTTGCAGAACCACTGGTGCCGATCAGGTGAGAGGCTTGAACCCATCAACCATCTGATTGGAAGATGAAATGTAAGAGTGTCGAATTGCTCCTTGTGCAATAAGCTCCCCTAATGAAGTGATAATCTATTTCAATGTGTCTTGTACACACATGGAGTACTGAGTTGTTGCTCAATTGAATGGCAAAGATATTGTCGTAGTAAACGACAGGTGGTGTATGTAAAGGAATACATAACTCACGAAGGAGATAACATAACCACCAAACTTCAACATCTGTGTCAGCAATCATCCAATATTCTGACTCGATGTTAGACCGAGAAATGGTTGTTTGTTTCTTTGCAACCTAAGATATTGGACTACCATTGAGAAAAATGCAAGTTCCTGTGATGGACCTCCGATCAGCTGAGTTTCCTATGCAGTCAGCATTGGCAAATGCTTGCAGGTGAAGGAGTGCCATCAGGTGGTTTTTGGTTTTCTAAAGCAAAAACTATGATCAACTGTTCCTTTGACATAAGGTAATATTCTCTTGGTATTTTTGAGATAGGTGTTGGAGGGATTTTGTAAATGCTTAAAGAGAACATGAATAGAAAAGGTTATATCAGGACGAGAGAGAGTAAGGTTAGTAGCATACCAAGCTTGAGATAGAAAAAGAGCATCCTTGGTGTGATGACTTTCAACTCTCAGAAAGAAGCTAAGAGGTCTAAGCTATCGACAATCAAATGTAAAGCATAGTTCATCAATAAACTTGGTAATCTCAACAGAGTTGGAGCCAGTTACCACAAGATCATCCACAGAGACGAGGATGATCAGAGTGTGACCTTGGCGAGTTCTTATGAAGAGAGAGTTGTTGGAGGTGGTTGGTTCTGAAGTCGAATGAAAGAAGAAAGCCTTGGAGCCTGTAAAACCAGGCATGAGGGACTTGCCAAAGGCCATAGAGAGCCTTCCAAAGTTTGCACACATGAGTTGGTCGGAGGGATCTCAGAATCCACAATGGGTTGTTGCATGAACACCTCTTCATCAAGATAGCCTTGAAGAAAGGATTTTCAAACATCAAGTTGCTCCGATGGCCAATTCAAAGTGGTTGCTAGTGAGAGAATCAATCGAATGGTGGTGTGTTTCACCACAAGACTGTAAGTTTGATCAAATCCTTTGGCCATGAGCCAGGCTTTATAGCGTTTAACGGTGCTAGTAGATGCCCTCTTTACAAGAAATACCCATCAACAACCAATGACATTCTGAGTATAATCTAATGGAACCAGAGACCATGTTTGATTCCTTTGAAGAGCACTGAATTCTTCTTCCATGGTAGAAACCCAATGAGAAAATTTCTTGACATCAGTGTAGGATGTAGGTTCATGAAGGTTGTGATCAATGATGGCGTTGGCAAGAGCTTGAGGTAAGAGATGAGGTGAGGTTTGTTTGAGAATATTGGCGAGGAAATGGAATTTACATGGTGGAGTGGAGGAGGTAGTGTGACTGGAGGAAGAAGATGATGGAGTGGATTCTAGAGGTGTGCTTCTCGGGCTAAAAGAAGACAAAGTATTTTTGTTGAGGAGGTGAGGTGTGTTAGTACAGTTGGTAGAATTAACAATGATGTCAAGATTGGGATAAAGCTAAGGTGGTTGTGTAGCAGGAGTAGTGGAGTAGGAAATCAGTTGGTTGGCGTGGGGAATAGAGAAAATAGGGGAGAATGGATGAGTAGTGGTGGATGAAGAGCCATTGATAGTTTTACTGAGAAAGAGAGTTTCATTGAATGTTACATGGAGAGAAATATGGATTTTACCATATATAGGATCAAGGCATTTGTATCCCTTATAAGTGGGAGAAAAACCAATGAAAATGCATATAACAGATTTGGGTTGAAGTTTGTGCTGATTTGGGTCAAGAAGAAGAGTATAACATGCACATCCAAAGGTTCTTAGTAAGTTGTAATCTAGAACCTAGTTGTAAAGCATTTCATAAGGAGTGTGATGTGCAAGTATTGGAGTAATTAGAAGCCTATTGATAAGATGTATGGACATTTGAAAGGTTAAGAGCTAATAGGAAGGAGCGAGACCAACTTGAAAGAGTAGGCATCAACCCATCTCAGCAAGGTGTTGATGTTTGCGTTCAATGACTCCATTTTGAGTAACAGTGTAAGGACAAGAGACTCTGTGATGAACACCTTTTTGTTTAACATATGACTGAAAACAATGATCAATGAACTCTCCTCCTCTATCAGTTTGAACACACTAACACAGTTCAATTGGTTTTCAATGAGTTTCCTAAAACTTGAAAAAGTTTTTAGTACATCAGATTTATGATAGATAAGAAAGATCCACATATAGTGGGGGAAGTTATCGACCAAAGTGAGAAAGTAAATAAAACCAGATAGAGACTTCACAGGTGTTCGTCCCCAAATGTCAAGGAGAAGAAGTTAAAGAGGTGTTGTAGATCGACGAGTGCCAATGAAGAAGAGAAGATGAGGAACTTTACCAACAGAATCGATGGAGCAAGAGGTAGTGGAATTATTTGTAGTAGAGAGGCTGTATTTTTTAATAGGGTCATTTTTTATGTAGGTGCCTACATATAAGGAGTATGTTGGTAACTTTTTATTTTTCATAAAGACATAAAAAAGAAGAAATAACCGTATAGATATACTTATTAGATATCCATAAATACATAGTGAAATTTTCATTTAAATCAAACAACCATTAACCTCTAATCTAAAGGCCTTAAATTTCAACATATTTTGTCAAATTTTAACCCTTAAATTTTAGATTAAAATTTAACGGTGAATATAATTCAGAATAGGATGAAACCTTAATACATATTAGATTATATTATAGATTAACTAATTATATAATTAGATTTTATTTTTAAAAAGAGAAAATTAAAACAAATAGGGTGCCTACAGGAAAATTTTCCTATAGGCACCTACACAAACCATTTCCTGTTTTTTAATTAAGGTCTGTAACACAAGAGATAAAGGATGGTCAAGCCAATTGTGCCAAACAATGGAGGAAGTACAGGTGCCAACGACAATGAAAAGAGCACTTGAAGTAGAAGGTCCTAAAATGTGGTAAAGGTCATCTTGACTATGACCATGGAGGAGAGTCTTGTTGAAGAACCTGTCCTTTACCGTAAAACTAAAGTTATCTATTAGAAAAAAGACCATTATGTTCTCAAGAAAACTGTTGAATGAAGAGAAGATTATTTCGAAGAGCCAGACCATAGAGAACATTATACAGAGAAAGAGAACCATTGGCAGTAGAGATAAAGGAACAACTAATATGGGTAATGAAAAGAAGAGAACCATTGCCTACTAGAATAGACTTTGTACCTAAGTAAGGATGTAGATCTCTCAATTTAGAGGTGTTCGACATGTGTTGAGTAGCCCTTGAGTCGACGCACCAAGTCCCCTCAGATGGATTGTGGAGGCTAAGATTTGACATAGAATTAGCAAATGGTTGGGTAAGGTAGGCGTGATTGTGTCACTCATAACAAACTCCAGTAGTATGACCCCATTTGTTACATACTTGATATGCACCAGGGGTGTTAATCAAGGAAGGGGAGGGAAGAAAGGGAACGAATGAGAGAAGGAGAGAGGAAGGTTGATGATGATGAGTGTTACGTCCACATCAACCACACCCGCCCTTTGCCATGAAAGTATCCACCACACCCTCAAACACTTTGGTGTGCTACTAGAAAAATAAGAAATCCTGAGAACAGATGTCCTAACAAAGTCCTCGCTACGTCCTCGTAAATTTCTCGCTAATGGCATTCGCGAAGACATAACAAGGACAAAAAGTCATCGTAGTAAGCAAATCACTAAAATACATTTATGAGTAAACTTTCTAACAAAGTACACGTAAAATTGTTTGCTAGAACTTAACAAGGACAAAAAGTCCCCACAAAGTCCTCACTATTCGTCAAAATCTTCTCGTAATGTACACACTGTCCTCATAAAATTAAAAAAAATAAAAATTAATTTTTTTACAAGGACTTAGCGAAGGCAATGTCCTTGCAAGGTCTAAAAAAATTGAAAAAAAAATATTAGCGAAAAACTAATGCAAGCCAATTAGATATCCAAAAACTTATGTTTTAAACTTATTTTGATCTCTATAATATATGAGCCTACGATGCTCTAGATAAATATCCATCTAACACTTCAACCAAGTAATCGGAATCCAGTCCATAATCCATTTGATAGAAAATTTGGTACATCTCACCATCATTCAACTTAGTAACTCCAATAATGTTGTGATTTATTGTCAACTATCAAACTGTAAATTATGCATAACTACACTATCTGCATCAAAACATTTCTTATATGCTTATCATTTTTCATATTTACTACTCATCTTTAGGCCTACTAAGATTGTAGTCATGTTGTTGAACATGATTCTATGATTTCTTATATACTTGTTACCCATTTGTCAACCTAGCCATTTATGTGACTTGAATGGGCAACACGGTAAAGAATTATTGGCACACAAACCTGAACAATCATCTGATAGAGGCGTCAAGACCCTTGTATTGTTGAAAAGCCAAGAATTTTGGACAGAAACTAATGCAAGAGGAGGAAGATAGGCTCCTTTAATGTGAGCATAAATTTTCCAAAATAAAAAAACATGCTGTCATGCTATTACTACATTTGTTAATTCTTGGAAATATTTCGTACTATACACCATATATAAACAACTCTCGATTTATTAAGAATATACCATGAAAGGTACATCTATAATTTATAATTCTAGATGCATAGAGATTGCAATACTAGGGTATTTTGAAATATTAGCCTATCTTTAAGTGTTGGTTTCATCAGTCATGCATTCCTTAAATTCAGAATCAGTTCAAAACCTCTACCAGAACTTTTTTAAGAAAAATAGAGAGGACTACTTAAGTAATTTGGTGAAAGAAAAGAACAGAATTAAGCACTACGCTCAATTTATCAACGTCAAGTATTATACCTGTTCAGAGACAAGAATGAGTGACCCCACTTGAACTTCCCTAGCAGAAACTCTGCAATTTCCTCTTCCCCACTGCATATTTAGTAGGACCATAAAAAGTGCTATACCATAATAAACCATTCTGAAAACATTAAATTAAGTTAAAATATTCATCAAGTTGTTCTGATTATAAAGTTAGTAGTAAACCAAGCACACCAAAAATTATGACTCAAAACTTTTGAAAAGTTCATCATACATAAATCAGATGTAAATTCCCCACCAAAAGAAAATAAAAACATCACGAAATTTGAAAAGATGCCCAACATGCTGTCTTTCTCTAACAATATGAACACTAATGAACTAGTAACAACTACAAATGAAATCATCGTCAGCCTAACATAGTATTATTATGTTATTCTATCTTAACCACCTAAAAGCAGTTGAAAGTCTTCCAGTTATATGTATAAGTTATCATCACCAATGCTAATAGCAATAGCCAAAATAGAGGTAAGTTGAATGAATAACAAAAACACCAAGGCAAGCTTGAGAATTCTTGGCTCTCCAATTACTGTCCATCAATTTTATATTTAACAACATCCTGACCAACTAGGGGCCCACTTTGGTCACAATTGATCATACTGGAAATAAGAACTAATGCATTTAATTATCAATGTTTTATTAGGAAAATAATACAATTTGAACTTCAATGCATCAACCCACTCAGGTTACCATAGTGGTGGAGAGCTCCACCACTACCTCTCATGACCGCGGGTTCAAAACCCATCCCTTGCATGTAGTGTAGAATTTACCACACTTCCCAAAAAATCAAGTATTACCCATGGGTCTCCAACTCGGGACCTATGGGCTTTCTTGCTTGGAGTGCATTCTCTTACAAGGGCGAGGTCCAGGACAACGAAGCTTCACCAAAAGGGGCATCATTCATCACAATTAAACCTTTTCTTTTAATTAATGCATGATCCTCCTTGAAGATGCAATGCTTCCCCACAAGACTGCCCATAAATAAGATGTTACAGATGGCCAAGATGATGCAATTAATGAACCCACAAAGAACTGAATATTGAAAAGAAAATAAATGAAACTAAACTAATGGTACCTTAAGGCAATACCACCAAAACCATTCCTGACCTGTAGTTCCTGTAAGATCAAATATTTGTGACTATTTTGTCAGTATTAGATAACTAAAAAATCACATACTTACTGAGCTACTTATCTTCAAGGCCTTAAAACATCAAATTTGTTGGAAAGGATATATGCTTGAAAATTAAAGTTTTATCCTATTTAAAATGCTAGTCTAAAGGTTTAAATACTTTCCCTCAACAAGCTGAATCTTGCAAGCTTTCACCCTGTGCATTTTTTTGCATCACATCGTCCAACATTATCACTATTCTCTTCTGCAATAAAAAGAAAAGATATCTTATTTACATTATTTGACTCAGTGAGGACAAGAACAACCGCATTAATTATGTCCAACATGATCAATGAAAAACTTATGATGAGCATGACATCAGAACTGCATGATTACAAATTTATTATAGCAGTTGATGAAAACAGACAACATACCCTTTAGAGTGCAGGTTCTGCAGTATATCAATTGCTTGACATGTAACCTTTGGAATGCTACACAATAAGAGAAACTAGTGTTAATGTTGCTATTATTCATTTGGAGAAAAAATATGCTTCTAGGAAACATTATTAACAAAGGAACACACACTCGAAATCACCCTCAATCTTTTTTAATCTATCCATCACCTGAAAATTTCAAACATCAAACAAGCATCTTACAATTAGATGGGAGTTGATCTTCAGTATCATGTGGAGAAAGCAAACCAAAGTAAAATTTACCATGTGATAATTTTCATCTGAATCCACCCAATATATTTTAGGTAACCCATGTCGAGAGTTTTGAAAGCATTGCAGAGCACTGTGCAGATAAAAGCAAAGGTCGGTGATAACACCATGGCAGTTATTTAATATCAAAACATAGTACTTCCCTGTTGCTACCGATTAAAAAAGGCTTAGAAGTGGAAACCTGTAAACTTCCCACTCATGTACAGGGTTCCATATTTAGATCTCCTTTTCCTCTCAAATTTTACTGCCACCTAAGATAGGAAAATGACCAAGGCTCAAGTGTTTAATATTGAATGGGAAAATAAAAAAACTACACAACAAAGACAAAAAAAGGAATGAAGTTTACTGAAACCACACAGAAGAACAAGCATAGGAAATAAGATGGGAAACCACCTCAGGAGGACTTGGTTGCTCTTCGCCATCCTTTCTACCTTCAAAAGCACCAAACTTCCATCAGAAACAAACCAAATGGTAGAGAAAGTGTGGAGAAGGGGCAAGGAGGAACCGACGGATTGGAGATGACGGTTGCTTTGGGGCCTTCAGAGGAGCAGGAGGACGACTTCTACGTGGAGGAAGGGGAGGAAGAAGAAGGAAGGGTTTGGTTTGGGGAGGAGGTCGTGGAGATATGGGGAGGAGTGGGAAAGTGACCGAGGAAAAAAAGGGAAGGAACGGCATGTGCGAAAATCTCCGTTTTGGAAGGATATGTCCACGTAAATATAAAATATTATAATTATGTTATTTAACGAAGACATATTGAAGGTATATCTTTGAAAAATCTTTGTTAATATTCACAAGGACATATTTTACAATATCTTTGTGAGTTATCCTTCTTAAATCTAAAAATTCTAGTACGTAGTGGTAGCCAAAGTTTTGATAGATTGTTTGAGCAGTTGAAGTGAGTGTTGTGTCGATCGTAATAATAGAGAGAGTGAGCCATTGAATGAGAGAAGCTTCTTGAAAAATAAATCCATACATCTTATTAAAGGTAATGATAAGATGGAAATTAAGAGAACTAATGAAGTCTTTGTACTTATGTCTAAGACCATCGGTGATAAACTCGAGAAGTTCAAATTCATTTAAAGGAGCATCGACGACAACCATGACGTCAAATAGGTTTTTAGCATGGAGAAGATAGTCATCGATGGATTGGTTCGATTTCTTTTTCAGAGTGTGTAGCTTGTTCCAGAGAGTTTTGAGGTGAGTTTTGGACATCAACATGAATCGTTTCTCTAGTAGAGACCAAACTTCAAGGGAAATGGTGGAAGGGATGAACATGGATTGAACAAAGAGTAAAATGGTGACCCAGATCCACCTAAGAACTAACTTATTAGTCTTTAGCCAAGTAGAATAGGAGGAGGTTGGATTTGTCATCGACGATGGGAGATGGCAGAGAGAAAGAGGTGTTGATAACAAAAAGAAAATCGTGTAGAGTTAGGATGTCTTCGAATTAGATTGACCAACAGAAATATGTTGTTTGAGTCATAGATTGAGGAGAATGATGGATTATGTTGAAGGTAATAAAGATTAAGGTGGTGGACATGGTGAGAGAATTGTTGGAGTCGAAGGCACTTGACAAGGAGGAGGACATAGCAGAAACCATAAGAGGAACACCTAGGATACTAGTAGGCATCTAAAACCATGATGAAATGCAAGATGAAGAAGAAAAGGACGATGAGAGATAATATACTTGCATGCAATCATGTAAATAGTGGGTTACAGACTTACAGTACACATAGAACGTCGGTGAGATGATCCTACGAAGAAGAAGAACAAGCACGGTCTTTTCTAGAATGGAATAGAAGAGTGTGGAAGAATATGGAAGATACAAGAAGACATATAAACTACGTATGTACATGAATCTCTCTACACAGATATGTTTGTGACAGTTTAAAAGATATTCCTGTTGATTCGCATTTTCCTGTTTTATGCCGTGATATTTATCATTTAGCATGAAAACCAAAGGATCCTAGTCAACTAAATATGAAAATTGTCATAACTGCATAAATATGTATGGTCTCAGATGGCTTAATAAGAAATGATAGAATGATGCCATATAGCTATAAGCTTAAACTAAAATACCTTACGACGCAAGTGTTTTTCCAGTGATACATAAGTAGAAAGTTTCTAGTTTAAATAGATCATGAACTAGTGAACCAAGTTGAGTTGACCTTGAACTCCGATCGTGACAAAAATATAAGTAGAATTTGATATATTGTATTTTCTCATGCTCATGAGTGAAGGAAACTTCCATTATATTGCAGAATTATTCTCAATTATCGTCTGTATTTGTGCAGAATTTTTTCTACTGTGTCAAGCATTTTTGATGAATGTGCTGCCGATGACTATTCTGATAAATTGATTCATTCTGCGATTCCGGTCAGATTTCTCTTTTTTTGAACTCTTTTTTAATATGCATAGTTTTGACACTATATTCTTCCGAAACCTGTGTAGCAACTCGTATCAATTCTGGGCGTAACTTCTGCTACTTCTTGCATACTGATAACAAATTGAATAACTGGATTTTTTAGTAGTTGGTAGTTTAGCGTTCTTGTTAGAATTGTAGAGTCCATCCCAGTAGATGTTTCATTATGTTGCTGTAGTCTTCCCTGCTACAAATTAATTCTTTG
>JAMKQA010017064.1:0-12138 GCA_024699735.1 Posidonia australis | reverse complement strand
TGCTCTTCATCTACTCAAGGCAATCAAGAGCAACAAGTCAAGTGCTCCAAAGCTCTCATCATTCAAAAGCAATCAGAGGTTCTCCTGGGAGGAGAAGAAAAGTCTTGATACAAGTGTACAAGAGAGGTAATTCTTTGTAACTTGTAATATTCTAGGAATTGAATATAAGGGATAAATCACATGTGGGGAGCTTGAAGAGTGGACTAGGCCGGGGTTGGCTGAACCACTATAAATCTATTGTCTTTGCGATTGATTGTATTGTGTGTTAATTTCTTAAATAGCATAACAAATTCCAAAGACATAACTAAAACCGGAAAATCTCTATTCACCCCCTCTAGAGAAGCTTTAGTATCCAACATATGGCTCCAGCGAGTCACTAGCGGTGGCAGAAGGACTCTGGTGGTGGTCGCGGAAGCCAGAGGGTGACATGATGAGGCTCTCTGGCGCATTGGATAAGGCTGGGGGGCCTAGGATGCTTTCCCCCACCTCTGGCTCTGGCAAGGTGGGCTGTCGACGTCGAGGAAGATGGCAGCGGGGTGGTTGGAGGCGTGCAGGCGGTCCAAGCAGCGTAGCGATGGCTGGGAAGCTTCGATGAGCCACGACGAAACTCTGGGAGGTATCGGCGTGCTCCTCCCACCTTTGACTCCGACGACAGGCACGACGGAGGTCCAAGCGGCGGCGTAGCTGCGTGGGGGCGCTCGTGGCGAGGTGGCAATGCTTCCTGGAGCAACGGCACGGAGCGAGGGCGCTTGGAGAACTCCAGCGCCTTTCGACGGCGAAAGGTGGTGCTGTGGCGATGGTGACGGGGCAACGACGGCGACAGGGAGTCTCTAGGGGGCCTCTCTGGTGCAAAAGAGGTCCAGGGAGGAGGAAGAAGAAGGGAGAAGGAAGGGGAGACCCACGGGGGCCTCGCCTGAGGTTAAGAGGCATGGAGCCTCACCGGCGACGGGGAACCCATCGCCGGAGGGAGGAGCTGACGCTGCGCAGGGTCCTCACCGTCGAAACCTAAGTTAGGGATGCTAAGGAGACCTAAGGGGGATGCTATAAATCGGAAAAGAGGGGGAAGAAGAATTCCTGATTGATGGCGTTGTCTCCCTGACGCTGCTCGACGGCGAAGCTCCTCCGGTGGCGATGGTTGGGTTGCGAAAAGGGGAGAAAAAAGGCTTTTGGATCTGTGGAGGGTTGTTGGATCTCTTGGGTGGACTGGATGCTCGATTTCGAGGCTAGATTGCATTGGGAATGGCTAGAAGCGGATGGCTGCAGATGGGTCTCCGGTTAGTCGACGGTGAAGGTTTTATACCTCGACATAGCTTTCCTTCGCCGTGGATCCTCCTCCTCAGCCACTGGGCGCCGTAGGATCGTGCGCGTGAGTCGGAGGAAGTTGATTGGAGATCTCGAGGCTCTAAGATTTGCTCTGCGACTCGCAGGACGTCGTCGGGATTATCGGGGTCGTTGGAACCATTGTCGGAATTATTTTTGGGCTTTTGTATAGTTTTTGGGTTTAAGAATGTATTGGGCTTGGTAGATGGAGGTTTGATTTTTTTAGTTTTCTTTTGTTTATTTGTTTTAAGGTTTTGTTTTTAAGATTTTTAAATGGATTTTGGGTTTTAGGTTTGGGCTTTTATTTAGGTTTTATGATTTCCATTAAATTCATGATTAAGGTTTAATTAGTTGGTTTTAAATTAGGTTTTTAATTATTTTAGGTTTTTGTTTTATTTTTATTTTGGAATTTTTATGGATTTAGGGTTTTGCTTTTAAGTTTTAAATTAGGGTTTTGTGATTTAAATTTGATTTTAAATTTTGGGATTTGGGGTTTACTTAATTGGTTTTTAAATTAGGTTTTTAATTATTTTAGGTTTTTGTTTTATTTACTTTAACTTTAGGGTTTTGCTTTTTTAATTAGGATTTTGGGTTTAATTCGGGTTTTGGATTAGGGTTTTAATTATTTTAGGTTTTTGTTTTTATTTATTTTAATTGTAGGTTTTTGCTTTTTAATTAGGATTTTGGGGTTTTAATTTAGGGTTCTTGGATTTTAATTATGGTTTTAGATTTAATTTATCTGGGTTTTGAGTTTAATTAGGGTTTTTGTGTTTTAATTAGGGTTTATGGTTTAATTATGGTTTTGAATTTTGATTTAGAGTTTTTGGATTTTAGTTAGGGTTTTTTGTTCAATTAATTAGGGTTTAAAATGATTTAAATTGATTTTAGCTTTAATTAGGGTTTTTGTTTGATTAATTGGATTTTAAGTGGATTTTATTTGATTTTGATTTGAATTTGGGTTTTTGTTTCATTAATTGGATTTTAAGTGTTTTAAATTTGATTTTGACTTGAATTAGGGTTTTTTTTATTAATTGGATTTTAAGTGGATTTTATTTGATTTTGACTTGTATTAGGGTTTTTGTTTGATTAATTAGATCTTATGTGGATTTTATTTGACTTTGACTTGAGTTAGGGTTTTTGTTTAATTAATTAGATTTTAAAAAGTGTATACATGTGTTTTGTTTGGTTTTAATTTTAATTAGGTCAGAGTGGACTAATGTGGGCCTCAATTGGCTTGTGTGGGCTTAAGTGGGCTAGGATTTTGGTGGTTGCAACTTGAGCATCATCCACAGGTGCCTGCTGCCAAGTGACTTCAAAATCGAGGTGTCTACACCATGTGAATCTCGAAAAATCAACTACTAATACAAACGTATATCATTTTCCACCAAAACTTAAAGTCCTACTAGGGCCAGATAAATTCATGTGGATGAGTTCAAGTGGTTTAGTAGTGGAAATACAATCTTTTGCCTTAAATGAGGTTTTAGATTGTTTTCCAAATTGACAAGCATCACATATTTTGTCTTTTTTAAAATCTAATTTTGGTAGACCTACAACTCTTTCATTTTTAGAAATTTTGGATAAGTGACTCATGCTAGCACGACCAAGCTGTATATGCCAAAGCCATTTATCATCATCTGTAGATGTAAGGCATAACCTAGATTCATAGGATACATTTATTTTATATACATTATTTTTCCTAAATCCGACAAATAATACTTTAGTAGTAGTAGAATCAATTATGAGATATTCCTTTTTGTCAAAGATTTCTTTATATCCTTTATCACATAATTGACTAATACTTAGGAGATTGTATTTTAATCCATCTACAAGCATGACATTTTCAATAGAGGGGTTATCAGAATTACCGACATGGTCGATTCCGACAATTTTCCTTTTTGCATTGTCTCCAAATGTTACCGATCCATCTTCCTTGGCGGTATATGAGCATAGTAGATCAATTTCTTCGGTCATATGCCGTGAGCATCCACTATCAAGGATCCATTTGGATTTCATCCTGCATTACAAGAAGGAAGAGATGATTTTGGTACCTACATCATTTTGGGTCTAGGTTTGTTAGTTTTTTGAACTTAATAATTCCCTTTTGAGGTTTTCCTTTTCTTCACCACAAAAACATAATTTTTATTTGAGATTACTCTTACAGACCCATTTTTATGTGGAATTTCTTGAAATTTAGAAAAGGCAATTCCATGTTTATTTAAGAACGATTTTTGGCAAGAGAGGATTTTATCTAAGTTCTCCTTTTCCATGGTGAATTTTGTGATGGTTGTTTGTAAATCATTGCTTTTATCTTTTAATGATGTGATGTCATTTTCTAGCTTCTTAATTTTATATTTCATGTGGCCAATTTCCAAATTTAGTTTAATATTTTTATTTTCTAGTTTTTGATTCTCATTAAGAAGTATCTTTCCTTCATTTATTAATGATTCATTTTGACTTGTGAGTGATGTGATAGTCAAATTTGGTTCTTTGTATTTGGATTTCAAAATCTTGTATTTTTTGTATAGTTTATTGAATCCTTCAATTAGTTCATCCATAGAACAATCTTCATTAACTTGGGATAAGTCATAAGCTTCCTCTAGGACCATGAAGCACATGTTTGCTCTTTCCCCATCGGAAGAAGAGTCTTCGTCTGAAGATGAGTCACTTTCATCCCATGTAGCTTGAAGAACCTTTTTTTTGTTCTTTTTATCGTTTTTAATTGTTCTATTTTTAACTACGGGACAATCCTTTTTAATATGTTTAGGTTTATTACATTTGAAGCAAATGGGTGTTTCAGTAATGTTTCTTTTCTTTTGAAATTTTCTTCTTTTTAAAAACTTTTTGAATTTTCTAGTTAACATAACCATATCTTCATCTTCTTCACTATCAGATTCTTCAGAATCAGTGGTGGTTTTTAAGGCTATTGATTTTTTGTTAGTTGATTTTTTATTTTCTTTTTCTTTCATTTGAACTTTATAAGATGTGAGGTTACCAATTAGATCCTCAAAGGAGTAGTTAAAACGATTCTTAGCCTCCTCAATAGCGGTAGTTTTCTTTTCCCAATCGGGAGTAACAGACATAAGGATTTTCCTTATAAGCTCACTTTGAGAGAATTCCTTACCTAGAGATTGTAGGGCGTTGATTATTTCATTGAATCTAGTGAACATTTCTCTAATGGTTTCATTTTGGTTCATTTTGAACAATTCATATTTGTGTACTAACATGTTTATTTTAGTTTCTTTTATTTGATTGGTTCCTTTATGGATGACTTGTAAGACAAGTCATGCTTCATGAGAGGATTTACAATTTGAAATTCTATTAATTTGCTCTTGATTTACCGCACAAACAAAATATTTAGTCTTTTTGCATTTAGTTGAGTTAAGTTTTTTTCTTCATTGCTCCATTCTCTATAAGATTTGGAACTCAAGGTGAATCCATTTACAACTATATCTTATAATTCAAAATTAATAGATTTTAGATAGATTATCATTCTATACTTCCAATAGCTATAATTTACTCCATCAAAAAAGGGAGGTCTATTTATGCTTTGACCTTCTACAATGTTATGGGATGAGAATGAAGCCATCTAGTAGACGATTAGTCTATATATAGATTATAACTTGCTTTGATACTAATTGTTGGATACTTAGGCTTCTCTAGAGGGAGTGAATAGAGAATTTTTAAGTTTTAGTTCAATTTTAGGAAATTTTAAAAAAAGGGAAGAAGCAATATTCACACATTGAAGATAAAAAAACAATAATGCTCAGTGATTTATAGTGGTTCGGTCAACCCTGGTCTAGTCCACTCCTCAAGTTTCCAACTTGAGATTTCCCCTTTTACTTAATATCAAAACTTTACAAGTAATAATTACCTTATTTATGCCACAACCGGCGATTCCCTCTCTTACTTGGAGAAGAACTCAACGTAACTTGACTACAACAGTAGCTCTTACAATACTCTAATGATATCCCAACACTTGCTAAGCTTAATGCAATGAGAAAGGAAGTTTAAGATGGCTAAGGAGGATGCAAAGGATGGGATTTTAGCTCAAGACTTGCAACACTAGTACTATGATAGCTGTGAATGCTTCTTGTATTAGATCAAGATTTATTGTGTTAAGCTTAGCTTTAATTGTGTCTAACGACTAGAAATTCTTTTGCCAACTGACGCGCTGAAATTCTTCGGTCGATCGAAATCTGCAACGGTCGAGCAATTCGATACCCCGGATAAATTCGGTTGACCGAAAACTGTTTTAGCACAGTCCGCTCAGATACAGTTAGCCATTAACCCTAATTTTATATTTATTTACATTTTTGGTATGCCGAAGGAATTCGGTATGCCGTTTTAGGACTCAACTCTATATTTTTTTCTTCTTCAATGTTTTTAAGGGTATTTTATCGAGTATTCTTATTTTTTTTAAGAAGATGACTTATGATGGGAGATTATTACATTCCTAGAAATTACATCAAGAAAAGATTACATCAAATCATGTAATACAAAGACAATTTTTCCCCTTGAGTCATTCTTTCGCCTTTCTTCATGTCTTATAGTTCTTTTCTCTGAAGTATGCCTTCACTACTAGAAAAATCAGATTTTACGAGGACTTATAACGAGCACATTGCGAGGACATGTCCCCGCAATATATTTGCGAGGACTTTACGAGGACAAGTCCTCGCAATAGTCCTCGCAATATATTAGTGAGGACTTTACGAGGACATGTCCTCGCAATAGTCCTCGCAATAGTACCCTAAAATTATAAACACTCGCCTTTTTTCTTAGCCACTGCCCTCTCGTCTCTTCACTCTCCTCTCCTCTCTCACGACCACCTCCGTCGCCCCCTCTCGTCTCTTCAACTTCGCACCCTCACCACCACCTCCGCCGCCCCCTCTCGGCCATGTACCTGACGAGAGACCACGCCATGTTCCTCCACAACCTCGGCGGTGGGGACGGGGTCCAGTGCATCGCGTAGTTCCGCAAAGACGTCATCTTCGCTGACTACAGGATCTCCAGCTAGAAAGATCCAAAGAAATTCGATTGAATTGCAGGTGGATTCATTCTTCCTCTCCCTTCCATCTCGAGAAATTCGACCTCTCAAGATTTGTCGACTTCACCCCCAATTCCTGTGTCAATTTATTTAGGTCAAATCTCGATCTTTTGGTGTAATCGTGAACGATCGATCGATCGATCATGTCCTTCTCCCAGAAGTACCGGTTCCATCAGGAGGCCGGTGCTGCGGCGTCCCACCACGGCGGCCGGAGCGGCTTGGTCGCGGACCACGGCAGGCGATGGCCGTGGCCGTCCAGCGATGTCTGCTACGGCGACGGCGGTGCGGAGGCCTGTTCCGGTGTACCTCCTCTGTTGAAGAGAAGACAGCCTTCCTCTTCCGACGGTGCGGAGGTTTGCCATTTGCGATACTCGTACTGTGCGTTCCTGCAGAACCTTGGGATGCGGCTTGAGCTGTGAGTGTTTTACTTTATTGCATCTCTCTTTGTATTGCATTTTCTTGGTATTTGACTAACATGATCAAATTTGAATTATGTTGCAGGCCTCAAACTACGATTGGGACTGCAATGGTGCTTTGCCATCGGTTTTTCGTCCGAAGATCTCACGCTTGCCATGACAGATTTGTAAGCCATTCTTACGTCTCTCGTTTTGTTTTTCTTGTAATTTTCATCATAAGAAAAGTAAGAATAAGAATATTTGGAAAACTAAATTTCTCAGCCTGCATTTGAGATCTAATTTCATGAATGCCATACCACCTGAAGCGAACCCTGTGAAATAATCAATTTCTTTTCATAAATAGTTATAGTAGAAACTTGTCATATAGCTTTACTACATAACTTCCTAATGTTTAAAATTTGGCATAGAGAGTGTTCCTGATAATCTGACTTTTAAAACTTCTATTCAGCTGTTCGTGGTAATGTATACAATTCTCTTTATCTGCAGTACTACCACAGTAGAAAATCTTTTCAGTTGTCTTACTAGGTCATGACTCCGTTGCAGATGAAACCCCAGTGTATGCGCTGCCTGAAGATAGAGTTGTTGAGCTACGAGGAGAACCTAATGATGTGCATCAAGCAGTAGAATTACTAATTGGTCAACTGAGGAAATTTTTGGTGGATCGTAGTGTGATTCCGCTTTTTGAAATGAATGTAAGTTATCAACTCAAACCTTTTGGATTGCTGTTGCTGTAAATAAATCCTTATTGCCCTACTAGGTTACCATATGTTTTGAATCCTTCTTGTAGATGTCTACCCCAGATACTTATCTGGATTACAGTAGACACCCACTGCAACCATCAAGCCATGCTCCAGATATGCCTTCGTATGCTGGCGGTACCTCCTTTGGTGGGAGCCCTCCAGTCTTGCATCCATATCCTCGTGATAATTTCTGCCCACCATATGACTTTCCTCCAACAGAGAAGCAGTTTCACAATAGTATTGCTGCTTATGGAAGGGAACTTTCGCCTGCAGGGGGACATTTGCCAACTAACAATCAAGGACTCCCTGTTCCCAGCAAGGTGCTTCTTCTGCTTATATGTTTTTTGAGTTTTGTTAATTTTGGTTGCAGAGGTGGATTGACAGCATTAAGATTTTGTTAGTATAAAAGGCCTTTTGGTACAGGTGACACGGCACCTCCAGATCCCACTTGGATATGCTGATGCTGTGATTGGGATATCTGGTGCTACCATTAGCTACATCCGACGGACCAGTGGAGCAAAGATTTCTGTTCAAGAAATCAGAGGTGTTAGTGATGAGATGACTGTTGAGATCAGTGGTAGTGCCACAGAAGTTCAGACTGCTCAACAATTGATACAGGCACACCTCTTAACCTTGTGATTTTATCATGGTCTTAGTTCCCGTCATTTTTGCTTTAGTCTGAGAAGTAATTGTCAATGGCTTATTCTCATGGCCTCGTCATTTCTCTTGCTGACATGTTTTGCAATTCTGACCTGTTAATGCTGCAGAATTTCATGGCAGAGGCTGCAGAACCAGCACGGAATTCAATGACTCCTGCTGACCAAGGTTATACTGCCTACTCAAGCCAAGGGTCTACTATGTACATGCATGCACGGAATTCAATCACTGCTTTTTAATTTTTACTGCTATAATAGTTCAATCACTGTTTTTTATTTTTATTTTTATTACTTGTGAGTACTTAGCGAGTTCTCGTTGAGTCCTTGTAATTATTTATTATTTATTATTTTTTAAAATTTTTACGAAGACTTAGCATGGACATTGCGAGGAAATGACGACTAATAGCGAGAACATAACGAAGACTTTCTGTCCTCGCCAAGTCCTCGTAAAATTTCTTACGAGGATTTCGCGAGGAAATTTACTCGCAATTGAAATTTAACGATGATGCATTTAGTAAGGATTTATTGTCCTCGCAAAGGTCATTAGCGAATTTGTCCTCGCGATTTCCTGTTTTTCTAGTAGTGCTTGTGTGCCTTGTATGACTTGTCTTGTATGTCTTGTCTTCATGGCTGTCCTTGAGAGCATTCTTATATGATTGAAAATATTTATAAAGTCCATATTGTTATCATCAAAATAAATAGATAATATCAACCAACATTTACCATTTGGTTTTTTTTTACGTTGGTTTTCATCTTCGTCCATGCATCATGTGATGGATACCCATCGCTTGTATGAGGCTACCAGTCATTGAATACGAGATGAGGCTCATCTCTACCCAACCTTGCATCTCCGATCCCTTCCCCTCTATCCTCTAGGGCGCTCCAGATGGGCTTCTTGTGTCCATAGCCTCACCCACAGTCGAATGGACCCAAAAGCTCCGACGTGACCCAACGAGGATGGGGAGGGGACGTGCTTGTTTTCCGTCACATTGACATTGTATCTTCCTTTCCCTTCTTGCTATCTCTACCTTTCGACGACATTGAATGGGACACCAAAGCTCATGGACCCTCTCCATGGCTGTGAGAGTCGGTGGAACCCAATGGCGAGAATGGGAGGCAGAGAGGAGCAAGTGGTCATCATGGATCCAGTTTGAAATGTTAGGAACCATCATTGGTTTAATGCTTCATCGATTCCCCATTGCATGGTTCGATCGTTTCATCCCATGGAATCTGGGGATGAAGCTTGCTATCAAATCTGGTGCATGTGCTGACATCGCGGGCTTGTACCGCGTACATCTCTTGTAGGTTTTCTCGCACTTCAGTACCATGGAAAACCTGGATTCAGTGCAGCAACTAGAGCACCATTGTTTGTTTTGTTTTGATCTAGTTTAATGACTTTTGATCCCTAGTTTTTTGCCTGTTTTATTTGTACTTGCATAGTAATAAATATCATGCCCACTCGGGCATACATCAAATAACATTCACGTGTATATAACATCCTTTATCTTGCCAAAGGCATATATTATCGAGCCTCTATGCATTTACAATGTCATACACATAAGCAAAATAGCATTGAAAGACCGAGTCATTGGGCATATGGGGGTCTCTAATACCTTCTTCGTGCGTAACAAGAGTCCTTATTCCTTTTCTGCTCGCAATGACTTATGTGTTTATCCATTAGTATTGGAGTCATGCATTTTATTTCTTGCTCGTATACATGATGTTTTTGTGTTAGGTTTTCCTTATCTTCCGATTTTAATAGACTAGGTGGCGACTCTGTGTCCTTATCTTTTCTCTACCTTTTCCTTCGTTTTTCTCCATGACCATATAGTGTGTGTAGACCCGCTCCGCACACTTCAGGATGTCGATCCTCACTACACACGTATTGTTACTGTATCATTTTCGTTTATTTATGCCTTTCTTCATGTTCGTTACATTATTTACTACATGTTCAAACTAATTTAGATCTATTTTATCTATTTTGAAAGGATGGAATACGCTACGTAGTATGAAGACGCTGTTGAACGATATCTTGTCGTCAATCTAATGAATCGAAGACCTGCACCACAATCATATCTGCATCTTCTGAAGATAACTTGTCAGTCGACATTATAAATCGACAAGTGGTGATCATAAATGTCGTTGACGAACGTCGAAGCGATGACATCATCATCAACATGTCCTAAATCTACATTCCACACTCTAACTTGCAAGTCGCAATATATCTAAAAATGCAAAATATTTTGGAAACGTTGTCAACACCTATATGCTTGTGCCTATTTGCTAGTGTACATAAATATCTGGTAAGTTTTCTATTTTCTTCTTTTCCTATATTTTACATAATTTTTATAACATGCTATTTGTTAGTTAAAAGGAAATAGATGACTCACGTCTTCGACTTGCTATTTTTTAGAATTCAATCAGAACTTCGTTGATGCTTCCTTGATAGGACCACCAACGTTGGATATGGATATCGAAGCACAATTGTTCATCCCATCACTCTCACATCACCCTAGTGATGGTAACTCCACTGTCGCTTACGATTCTCTTTATTGTTATTTCGAAGCTTGCTATTTTTTATGGAAGGTAATATCAAAAGCAAATACTATACAAGGATTGACACACATAAAAAGGTGTTAAAGAAGATAACAACGGAAGAAGTGGACGTCGAAATCACATCATCATAGACACAATACAATAGTAAGGAGTTGGTGTAGGACTGACAATAGGTCGAGTCTAGACCTAGGACCTATGGGTTTGGACTTGTAAAGTATGGGGGTCTGGGTCCTGAAAATGAGATCCATGGACTCGTGAACCTGGACCCACTAGACCCGTTCATTTACTGGGTAGGGTCTGGGTCTAAAAATATCTAGACCTGTAGACTCGTGGATTCGATTTGTATATAATATATTATAAGTTAAATATAAGAACTAATGTATAATATTTACACTATATATATAATATATATTATTCTATTCTAAAATCTCAATCTCTCGTTTTCTCATTCATTGAATCATTTGAATAATTGAATCTTAGTTGTATGTCATTGTATTTAGTAACGTTTATTTGAATCTTGAATGTTGAATGTGCATTTCAGATATATCAGAGTTGAATCTTGAATGTGTATTTGGATATATTTATTTGAATGATTTGAATCATTGAAATCTCTTGTTTTCATTGAATCATTTGAATAATTGAATCTCAATTGAGAAATAGATTGAAGAACTTATTAGACCTGAGACTCAGACCCAAACCCATTATCTTCATGTGTCTAGGTCTTAATTTTAGAACCCAGACCTAGACTCGTAAAAAATGATGGGTTTGGGTTTGGGTATAGATAAACCTGACCCGATCCGTTGTCACCCTTAAGTTGGTGCATGGCTTTAGTGTCCAAGGGAAACAGAGGAAATTTTTATATTGTAATGTAATATTTGAACGATATTTTTGTTTTTTACCTTTTTCCTTCTGATGTGTCTTATTTAATTACCGCAAGTGTACAGCGTATTATGTAGTACGTGGCAAATACGGGTCGATTCCACAAAGAAAAGTGTTCAAGAATAGAGATTTATTATCAATTATTGAGATGAAAAAATGAGAGAGATGATGATTAAGGACTGAACATTTAAGAAAAAATTCAGAATAAATGAAGAACTAGGTTTTTTGAATCCATTCGTGTAAATATAAATGTATGATTAAATTCACTCTATGTTTCCCGATTGATCTAAATAATTTGATTCAATGATTCTTATCTTAACAAGCATAATTTATATGCAATGCACCATAGCCTATTAGGTCAAGGACTAAAAATACAGAAATCAAATTAAATCAAATGACATATGATGGAATTGAGATTATATATACAACTCCCAATTAAATCTTCCCTAAGCATAGACTAAAAAGATGAAATCAATGTTAATCTATCAAAGTTTTTCGATTCATTGAATGATCTATGTAATATACAT
>JAMKQA010017063.1:0-15544 GCA_024699735.1 Posidonia australis | reverse complement strand
ATGGAAGCTGGAGGGCCTCGTAGACGAAGAGGCTCGAATATTCTCGAGCACATTCGTTGGCAAAGGTAACAGCCGGAAGATGGAAGGTCAACAGTCGTAGTCTGGAAACGGCTGGGCGCCTGCTTGGTGCGCCACCTTGGTGCGCCAGCTAGGTGCGCCACCTTGGTGCGCCACCTTGGTGCACCCAACTACCTCACAGATTTCTAGGCTCTGGCTTGCTAATAGGCTTGGGGCTAGGTTTAATGGCTGATCACATCCAAAGCAACATAGGGACTCTCATTCCTGGGTCACCTCAAAATCGAGGTGTCTACACCTAGACATAGCAGATAGTATGTGGGACTTGTCCATCCAAGAGCAAGTTCAACAAGGATTACGAGATTCGTTCGCCCGGAGCGAATCAAGGAAGGGATAATCTAGACCTCGCCTGAGGCCTAGACTGAGCTGAAAATATGTGGGACTTGTCCATCCTGGAGCATGTCCAACAAGGATACGGAGATTCGTCCCCTGGGGGCGAATCAAGGAAGGGATAATCTAGACCTCGCCCGTGGCCTAGACCGAGCAAAAATTATGTGGGACTTGTCCATCCTGGAGCAAGTCCAACAAGGATACTGAGATTCGTCCGCCCGGAGCGATTCAAAGAAGGAATAATCTAGACCTCGCCCGAGGCCTAGACAGAGCAAAAATTGGTGGTACTTGTCCATCCTGGAGCAAGTCAACGAGGATACCGAGATTCGTCCGCCCGGAGCGAATCAAGGAAGGGATAATCTAGACCTCGCCCGAGGCCTAGACAGAGCAGAAAGTATGTTGGTCTTGTCTTTCCTGGAGCAAGTCTAACAAGAATACTGAGATTCGTCCGCTGGTGTGAATCAAGGAAGGGAAACTCTTGACCTCTCCCGAGGCCTAGACAGAGTAGAACGTTTGTGGTACTTGTCCATCGAGGAGCAATTCCAACATGGATATCGTGAATCGTCAGCCCGGAGCGAATCATGGAAGGGATAATCTAGACCTCGCCCGAGGCCATGACAGAGCAGAAAGTATGTGGGACTTGTCCATCCTGGAGCAAGTCCAACAAGGATACCGAGATTCGTTTGCCCGGAGTAAATCAAGGAAGGGATAATCTAGACCTCGCCCGAGGCCTAGACCGAGCGGAAAGTATGTGGGACTTGTCCATCCTAAAGCAAGTCCAACAAGGATACCGATATTCGTACGCCCGAATTGAATCCAGGATGGGATAATCTAGACCTCGCCTGAGGCCTAGACAGAGCTGAAATTATGTGGGACTAGTCCATCTTGGAGCAAGTCCAACACGGATACCGATATTTGTCCTCCCAGAGTGAATCAAGGAAGGGATAATCTAGACCTCGCTAGAGGCCTTGACAATGCTGAAAATATGTGGGACTTGTCCTTCCAGGAGCAAGTCCAACAGGGATACTGATATTCATCCGCCCGGAGCGAATTAAGGAAGGGATAATCTAGACCTCGCCCGAGGCCAAGACAGAGCAGAAAGTAGGTGGGACTTGTCCATCCTGGAGCAAGTCCAACAAGGACACCGAGATTTGTTCGCCCGGAGCGAATAAACATAGGGATAATCTAGACCTCGCCCGTGGCTTTGACAGAGCTGAAAATTTGTGGGACTTTTCCATCCTGGAGCAAGTCCAACAAGGATATCGATATTCGTCTTCCCTGAGAGAATCATGGAAGGGATAATCTAGACCTCGCCCGAGGCCTAGATAGAGCAGAAATTATGTGGGACTTGTCCATCCTGGAGTAAGTCCAACAAGGATACCGAGATTCGTCTGCCCAGAGCGAATCAAGGAAGGGATAATCTAGACCTCGCCGGAGGCCTAGACATAGCTGAAATAATTGGAACTCGTCCATCATGGGGCGAGTCCAACAAGAATGATACCGAGATTCGTCCGTTCGGAGCGGATCAAGGAAGGGATAATCTAGACCTCGCCCGAGGCCTAGATAGAGCTGAAATAAGCGAAACTCGTTCATCATGGAGCGAGTCCAACAAGAATGATACCGAGATTCGTCCCCCCGGAGCGAATCAAGGAAGGGTTAATCTAGACCTCGCCCGAGGCCCAGACAGAGCAGAAATTATGTGGGCTTGTCCATCCTGGAGTAAGTCCAACAAGGATATCGAGATCCGTCCGCCCTGAGCGAATCAAGGAAAGGATAATCTTGACCTCGCCTGAGGCCTTGATAAAGCTGAAAATATGTGGGACTTGTCCTTCTTGGATCAATTCCGACAAGGATGGCACCGAGATTCGTCCGCCCGGAGCGAATCTTTGATGGGACAATCTAGACCTCGCCTGAGGCCTAGACAAAGCTGGTAATATGTGGGTCTTATCCATCATGGTGCAATTTCGACAATGATGGCACCGTGATTCGTCCGCTCGTAGCCAATCTGGGATGGGACAATCTAGACCTCACCTGAGGCCTAGACAAAGCTGGAAAATGTGGGACTTGTCCATCATGGAGCATGTCCGACAAGGATGTCACTGAGATTCGTCCGCCCAGAGCGAATCTGGGATGGGACAATCTAGACCTCACCTGAGGCCTAGACAAAGCTGGAAATGAATGGAACTTGTCCATTATGGAGCAAGTCCAACAAGGACAGCATCGAGATTCGTCCTCCCAGAGCGAATCTGGGAATGGTCAATCTAGACCTCGCCTGAGGCCTAGACAATGCTGAAAATATGTGGGACTTGTCCTTCATTGATCGAGTTCGACATGGATGACACCGAGATTCGACCGCCTGGAGAGAATCTGGGATGGGACAATTTAGACCTTGTCTGAGGCCTAGATAAAGCTAGAAATGAGTGGAACTTGTCAATTATGGAGCAAGTCCAACAAGGATGGCTCCAAGATTCGTCCACCGGGAGCGAATCTGGGATGGGATAATCTAGACCTCACCCGAGGCCTAGACAAAGCTGGGGATGTGTGGACTTGTCCATTATGGAGCAAGTCCAACATGGACAGATTGGATTCCGCACGCCTAGAGCGGAAAGCCGAAACGACCTCATCCGAGTGGAGGATGATCGAAATGGGAGGTCATAGGATTGTACCCTGCCTGGTACAGAAGTTAATGTTGGCTTCATTTGTCCAGGTCTAGGCACCAAATCGAAATTCTCGACTGTTAGCTGGGTAGCCCCCATCGTCAAGTCAATAGGCAGAAAACGGCAGCGTTTTGGACTAATAAAGTGCTCATTGTTGTACCAGCGATTTCCACTTCAATCACAAGCATCTGTATAAATTGGCAAAAGGACTCTGATGGCTTGGCTGTTTCAGCATGCAATGAACTGAATGGTAGAGCACAAAAGTCAGGAGTCTGTGTCATCTCTGGATCTTTTAGAGTCTCTGGCTTTGGGAAATGGTATATGGCTTAGTGCGGCTCCATAGATCGACTAGGTTTTCTCAGCTTCACCATCTAGAATCCCGTACCCGTTGCTGTGTTGTTTGATGGATGGTTTATTTACGGGGACGTTCGAAGAGGGGCATGCTTTCTGTATTTGATGGCTTTGTACCTTGCTCATCCTCTTTTGAAAGATAGCGGTCGCACCCTCTGATTTGACAGTAAAAGCTTGGACATGTATGTGGCAAAAGTTTCGGCTCGATGCATCCACATACGAGGCAACTAGCATGCTTTTGGGTTGATTATGGGGTTTTCAACCATTGAAGTAGCTGATATGCCCTCGGTCGAGAGTGTGTTGCAGTGGATTTGCGCACCTTACCAAAAGGTAGCTGACATGCCCTTCCCCTGGTAACAAGAGGATAATACCAAAAGACAGTTGACATGCCCCTGGCATTGAAGGGATAAGGATGTTGCTAAAAGGAAGGAATAGAGCAAGCTAAAGCCTAATAGCTGGTCTCACGATTGGTGGTTTACCAGAAAACACTTGCTAGTGGGCGCATTCTAAATCATGACTACCTTGCTTGCTCACTATGTGATTGCTCTGTGTTGTTCACTGGATGATGGCTGATGGCTGATCTGGATAAATTGTTGCTCGGGTTCTTTGCTGATATGAGGCATTAAGCTGGATAAGGGCTTCACGAGGGCATTGTTTCCTCCTCGAAGAAGATGGACTTGTTGGATGTTTCTGACATATCCTCAGGTTCACTGTATTGTCATTGGCTGACTTCTGGAGAGCTTGACTTTGGCATTGGACTGCTGATTGTGCTCTCGCCTGCTGATTAGGGAGTGTGGATATTCTGACACTGCTCTGATCTCAGAGGCTCATGACTATTGTTGTCCTCGTTTTTGCACTCGAGTTATGGTGGAGACGACATGTTCTAGATGAAGATACTGTCCCAAGGAGCGTCAACCAACAGGACAACGGACATGCCCCTGGTTGACGGGGAAGGCTATCACAACAAGGGCAGCTGACATGCCCCTGGTGTACGATATCCTCTTCTAGGTCTTTGGCCGAAGAGCAGCTGACATGCCCCTGGTTTGGGACCTAGCGAGACCTTGCAAAGCGGATGAGTGACAATGCATGCAAGCATGATAGTGTTATATTTTGCCATCCCTCAGAATGAATTTGGAACGCTAATCATGCCAGCTATGAGAAGAGAAGAAGACCTCGGTTCACAAGACACTACTCGGACTTCTAGGTTGTTGGTGGCTCTCTGAGATGGATTATTCAGTAGGTTAGGCTCCGTGCCAAACTCTTGGGGACTTAGACCTACCTTTTTTTGGTTTTTGACTCATTTATCTTCTCCCTCTTAGGCTTGTAGACTCGCCCTTACCCTTGCTTGGGGGTAATGGACATCTTGATTTGGAAGGGGCTGCTGGGATTTTACGCAAGGGGTGGCTAGTCCCTTAGGCTACTTGGATTTCATGCAAGGGGTAGCTAGTCCCTTAAACTGCTTGGATCTTTAGGATGTTTGCTTCGACTCCTCCCCAAGGTAAGTGGTAGGGATAGAGTTGGCCTACTTGCCTCTCTCTGTTAGGGCTGGCTTCTGTCTTCTTAATTCTTTTTCTTTTTTTGCCCTTGTGGATATTTTCATTTTTTTCAATTTTGGCTCACACTCATGCTCGCTCCTAACATTTTATCTCCCTCTGGAGGTATAAGTCCCTATGGGAGTTTGGACATTTCGCCTAACCACATTCGGATGGTGGCTCCCTCACTCGCTAGAATGTCTAGCTAGTGACAACTGAAGAGGTGTAGACCCTTCTCAAGCAGGCTAGCTATTCTGATTCTCGTCATCAGGATGTGATGCTGATGATTTTATGCATGGATGGATGCGATTATTGATGCTTGAATTAAGTTACTGATGTGCATGAAAATACAAAGGCAAATGCTATGGATTGAATGCACTTGGATCGCCATTCATTTAAAAACATGCATGCATGAAGGAGTAATGGATGATGCGTGATGCACAAACGGATACTTTGCAAGGCAAAATACACGTCTTTTGCTCAGTGGTAGTACTTCTTGAGATAACATGCGTTGACTGGCTCTGATTGCTCCATGTGGTCCACCAAAGCCATACCAATGGAATGGACCTGAGTTTCCAATGATGAGGGAGTGGCTGCTTCAACCGTTTCTATCCTGCTTTTCCAATGCAACATTTCTTCCCTGATGTCTTTTGCCTGCACAACGAGCTGTTCTTGGTACAGAGCTTCCGTGTCTTGAGCATCTGTGTCTCTACGACCGCTCCTTTTGTCCTTATCAGAGGTGAGATCCGTGTGGTATGCAAACTCTTGGTCATTGCTCATGCAAGGGTTAGTTCTCCCAGCCGATAACTGAATTTGAGTAAGCACTATGATAGAAGATGCGGCTGGCATTGTAGATGAAGCTGAAATTGTTGTTTCCAAGGATGTGATTGTGATGGGGACTGACTCGGCTGCTGGGGTCACCATGGGGACTATTGCTGTAACTGAAACTGTTATGATTGACTAATGCTATTCCTGGTGTGGCAGTTGGAACTAGGACTATTGTGGTCAGAGCTGAAATAGTTGCAATTGGAGCTTGGGTTACTATGGTCGAAACTGTATATGTTGTGGTTGGGATTGGAAATGCTGTGATTGAAGCTAAAATCGCTGTGGTTGAGGCTAGAACGGCTATAAAGGAATTGGAACCATCATGGCGAGAATTGAAACCGTCGTGGCATTCTCCTCAAAAGAGTAGTCCTCACTGTCTATTGGTTCAGTTGTGCTTGACGGTGTATCTTACTGTAGCCCTGTTGTGTCCGGACTCTGACCTGGACCGTGAATCCCTGCACTAGCAAAGTGGTTGAAGGCGAGAGGGGAATTCTACCTCGATTGTAGTAAGCACCGAGAATGTCGCAGCTATTCGAAACTGAGTCTTCCTCGCTTTCTCCTCTTCCCTGCAGTAACGACTTAGCGATCCCCTGACTGTACTCCTAGAGAGGTATCTATTTCTCATATTCCCAATGGTGACATAGATTCTCGACCATCCTGCGAGGATTGCTACAAACAGGTGGGTAGCGGCCACGTTCAAATTCAAGGATGAAGTTAACCGGCTCAAACCGATTAACTTAGAATAGAACATTGATAGGCTCGGAGTCAAAGTGGACAGTCTGGTAGGATGAGGTTGAGACAGTGGCTTTCAGCTGCGATAGGTTCACAGCAAACTCGCAAACTCTAGCTAGGCAAAACAAAGAATGAGAGTGGTGCACACGAGTGCTGTCGGATAGAACTAAGGAAGAGATAGGACGACGAACACGGCTGATTAGACCCGATGGATTCTCACGGAAAAGATTGGGGGAGAGAGGATGAGCCCATGAAGTTCCAGCATCTTCGGAGCTTACCGGCTCAGTTAAGGTGGGGTCGGCTATTCTAGGGTGTGCACGTGCATATGCGGGCGTGGGTTCAGGTGCCTATGTGAGCTACTCTTATGAGTTGATGACAATGTGTCCATCGTCGATCAAGTCTTGGACAGCACTCCGGAGAGCACAGCAGCCGTCTGTCGAATGTCCACGAGTGCAGTGGAAATTGCAGAATAGATCCTCTTTATACCACTTGGAAAGTGGGTCCTGTGGTGGACGGATCTTCGGTAGCTGCAGGAGTGGTGCAACCTTAGGAAGGATGTCGCTCAATGATTCACTAAGTGGGGTGAAGTCGCCTTCCTTACGGCAAGGTCGCTTTTGCCGTTGTTGCTGCCACTGTTGAGCTGGCACTGCGCAACGTGTCAGCTCAACATTGGTGTGTGGTGTAGTGCATGCAGAGCTAGATGCTGGTGAGGGTGCAGATATAAGTGTGGGTACTATTCCCTGCGTGCCAACGACAATGGTCCCATTGTCAATTAAAGTTTGAATGGCATCCCTCAAAGTGTGACAATCATTAGTCGAGTGCCCCGGGGCTCGATGATAATCGCAATATACACTCACGTCATACCACAGAGGTGGTGAAACTAGTGGGGGACGCGGATCGGGGAGTCTCAGAAGTGACACAACCTGAGGAAAAACAGTGCTCAGCGACTTGCCCAATTGAGTGTAGTCACTTTTAGTGCGACGACCCTATTTCTACTTAGGTTGCTGCCCTTGCCGAGCCGACGCGATGTGATGCACCGGCTTGACAGTGGAAGGTGTGTGTGCAGTGTGCAGTGATGACCTACATGTTGGGACCTAAACCTGATGCTGAGGTGGACAGTGAGTATGTTGTTCTGTGTGTGATGTTGAACGTGAGATCAACAGCTGCGGCACCAGTACGACTCCTGGCAATGGGCTCGAGAAGTGTTGTATTCTCTCACAACTAATGGGTTGGTCCATAAGTACCTGTGATGCATGATGTGACAAGTGCAGCTGTGGTGCAGGAGGCAGAGATGGTATGGCCGATGGTGCAATGGGATGAGGCTGCAATGCCATAGTGGTCTGCACCAAAACTTCAAGGGCCGAGAGAGGAGGACCCCCCACTAAATCGAGGGAAAGAGCCATGTGCTCGAGCCTCAAGGCCAAAGCTCTCAAGTATTGAGCCTGCATGGCCGAAGACTCACCAAAAGATGGGTCGGATGGCAGGAGAGGAACGAGAGTGGACCCTAACACAGAACTAACAGCAGCTAGCAAGACCTCTGAAACAAGGGGGCCCAAAAGGGGGAGTACAACTAGAAATACTTCTGGGGTCCGTGTGGTGGTTGGCAAGGGTGAGTGAGCTACTTGGGTTATTGGGGTATTAGGTGAGGGTGACTGTGCTGGCGGGGTTGTTGGGTACTCCGGTCCGGTGGTGAGTTGGATCAGGTTCACCGTGGAGATCGAACCCTCGAGAAAGGAGTGGTACAGGGCTAGTGGGAATGGAGCAAAAGAATCATGGATCATATCTGAGGGGTCTAGCATAGTAAGGTTGGATCGGATAGGAAAGATAGCGTGGATTCTAGAGGTCTCTAGTGCGCCTGGATGGCCACGCTCGGGGAGAGACTGGCTAACAATGCTAGAGGGGCCAGGGATGGATGCAGATGCTTGTGCTTGTGTGGGTTCAGACTCCGCCTCTTGGGTGTGTATGACGATGACCTCGCAGTCGATCAAGTCTTGAATAGCATCCTGGAGCGAGAGGCAATTATTCGTCGCATGCCCCGCGGTGCGATGGAAATTGCATAATAGATCCGCTTTTTACCACCCTAGCAACGGATGCGGTGGTGGGCGAATCCCCAGAAACTTCCAAAGTGACTGTACCTTAGGGAGGACAACACTTAAGGGCTCGGCCAACAGCGTGAGATGGCACGTTGGGTGGTGTGGTTGTGCCTGTCCCTGGTACGGTCCTTGCCTTGCCGATATGATGAGGTATACCGACTCGACGGTGGTGGTGATGTGGGAAGTGTGTGATGCTTTACGCATGGGTGTACAACCTAACTGCTGCCGAGCTGGATGTCTCGCATTGACAGGCGCAACTGGGGACTTGATGTATGAGATGGCGTTCTGGGAAGGCTCTTTCCTTTTGTTGGGGTTGTTGCTCACGCCATTGTCGTTGTTACTATTGTTGCTTGCTTCCAGGGCAGAAGTGGGTGATGTAGCCTACTTGGCGAATGCGGTAAGTGCGGGGAAACTGCCACTATGTAGCGAGCTTTCCACACGAGCGCTAGCTCGGATCAGCGATGCAAATGTCGTGATAGGTTGTATGCTAAGCAGAGCCCTGATAACTGGCTGCGCCCTAGGGATAACCATCTCAATTGATTCCTCATCTGAGGGTCTATCCCGAACTTGTGATGCAATAGCGCACCAACGTCTGACATACTCCCCAAATGACTCTTGGGGCTTCTGCTTGATGGCGACAAGGTCCTCATGCTTAGGGACCAAGTCAAAATTGAAGGAATACCGATCCAGGAACGCCTGGCTAAGGTTGTTCCAAGTCTTGATCCGCGCCATGTATAGGGATGTCAACCACTTCAACGCAGGGTCGGTCAGACTTTTCTGGAAAAGCTAGATTAATAACTTCTCGTCAGCTTGAAGCTGCGTGAGATCTCCACAATATGCCCTCAGATGTGAAATAGGGCAGCCTTTACCATTGTATTTTTCAAAATCCGGGACTTGGAAATTTGGTGGGAGAGTTGCCTCTGGAAAGTAGCAGAGGTCACGGAATTGGTAAGACTGGTAGTCTCCTCCCTGCACTTGTCGAAGTGCTCTTTTGAGATCGCCCACCCTAGCATAAAGGGCATCTGAAGTTGCTGCTATTGAGAATGGTGTAGCTGGGATGGGTCTTGCGTACGCCGTATGGGTCGCACCGAGGTGCTCCTCCAGATCCACCACCGCGTCTACTAGTGTCATTGCGCGATGGCCAGCGTACCCGCGCATCGGTGTAAAGTGCTGTGAGGTATATGCAGAAACCTAATTCTGATGCAAGGAGAGAGATGGGGGTGTGTGATGAACTAATTGAGGTGCGGTGGGAGCGGGGTGCCGCTGTGATCTCGGGATAGATCTAGGGAACAAAGCCTGAGGATGCGGCGCCCCTACCATGCCTAGAGGCTGGCCACCAGGTGCATAGGAGGTATGCTGTGCAGTGACTAGTGGGGGTGTTGAAGGCGTAGCCGGTCTGGTCATCGCCAAGGCTGCGAGGAGCTGAGGTGATGTTTGAGGAGGCGGTGCAGTGGGTGCATCATGACATGTAAGGGTAGGTGACAGAGGGACCTCTGGACCCACAAGGGGAGCGATAGAAGCTGGAATGATACAAAAGGCCATGCCCCGGAGCCTTTGAGCAAGCTCGTGAAACTACGGGGTATGGAGGATATGAGACCCCTCGATGGCAGCATCGGAGGTCGAGGTCGAAGGCCCAAGGGACCCAAGAGGAGGCTGAACTCCAAACTGTCCAGTGGAAAGAAATCCTATCAAAGGTGACACCGCAGACGGCTGGGTGTCAAAAGTGACAGATCCAGCCAGGGGATAAGTCAGGGGTGGAGTCTCCAAAATGTGTGTGGTTGTCACAACGACGACCTCGATGACCGGCTCCACAGTGGTGTGAGCCTGCCAGTTTTCGATACCTGAGGGATTCCCGATCATCAGGAGATGGCTGTTGGGAAGAGCAACAGAGGCAGAAGAGGTCACCGTCAAAGGTGGGATGGAGGAGGTAGTCACCTCTAGAGCAACAGAAGTCAAAGGCTCACCAAAGTGTTGGGCCATGGCAGAACAAGAACAAGTGAAAATCGAACTGCGGCAACAAGACAAAGGACGAACCCTAGGATGAGCTATTGTCCAAAGCGACGGGTAGCTCGGGGAAGGATGATCGAGATCTATCACCAAAGGGGAAACAAAGAACGAGGACTCTCGAGCTCTGACAGAGGTACTCGCAAAACAACTTGTAAAAGAGCAACAGGATTCAGGGAAATTTGATGTGAGTAAAACAAGACATTGATGCAATGTTATTAGGGTGGCATGAATGGCACACATGCATATGAATGAAACTAACATGCTCTCTCTCACCAACTAAATGTTTCCTGGGAGGTCGTCTACTCCAAGATCGCACATGGGTGAATAGGTCTCTGACTCAGGCTAGAAAGTAAAGGTCCTCACTCTAAATCCTGGCCAAAGCGCAGGCAGTGAACAAGTGGTGCGTTTGTGGCCTCGTCTCTTGCAGTAGCATGGAGTTGTGCCCTCTACTAACACTGACATGACCCCGGACAAGGGAGGCAAACTGGCAACATGTTCTCCGCCAAAGCTATAGAGTGGATTACCAGAATTGCCCTTCGCAGACTATAGGTGTACTCAGGAGAGAAGAATGCATGCTCTATATGCTCAATCATGCAATATACTTTAATGTCTTTTACTTGCATTTTGTTAACCGGGGGGAGAGTTTGATTTGGTCTCTAGTTTTGCCTTATTAATTGTTCTCTAAGTTTGTGTGTTTTGTTTTAACCAGAAGGGGGAAACAAACATGTCTCTACTCTCCTAGGCATGTCAAGTGCGAAAAGGGGAAGAAAACACACAAGCAAGGCAAGCAAGCAAGCAAACAACAAACAAAAGGCATGATCATGGCATGTGCAAGTGTCGTGGCAGCATGATTGTGAAAAGAAAAATCATCCATCACATCAAAAGGCAAGATATATAGCATGTGAGTGCAGTGATAGAGCAAATGTGTGAAATAAAGCGCAAAAAAACATGCTAAGTAAGCAAACAACCACAAACAAAGCAAACAATCAAACCTATGAAGCAAAAGCAAGCAAAATACTAACCTGAAAGGTGGAATCTGGTTTCCCCAGCAGAGTCGCCAGTTCTGTGACCATGCCCAACCCGAGGGAGGGGGAAAGGGACCACAGCCATGGCAAGATGGCAAAGGTGCAAGGATATGATAAGAGAAAAAGAAAAGGAGTCCCCACCTATTCTTTTAAGGGAAAGACGAGGAAAACCACAAAAAAGATGAATGATTGGAGTGTAGATGTGAAGGCTAGATGTCTGCTAACCAGAGGATGGGTAAGGATTCCTATTACGCACGAGGAAGGTATCAGGCACCTTCGTACGCCCGAGAAACTCGATCTTTCTAGTCCTATTGCTTGCTGAGGGCTAGATGAATGTTTGCTAATCCTGGATCATGCTCTAATCATGCTAATGTGTACAGATGTGACAAGACTAAATGAATGTGCAAGACGATGTGTGAAAACTGTGAAGAAATCCACATGAAATCATGAGAAAGTCGTAAAAATCAAAAAGGGGAAAAATAATCCGTGGTAGGGACAAATGTCTACCCTCAGGCTGTTACTCTACGCCCTGGGGTGATGAAATCAAAATCAAATCAAAAACATGAGATGTAGGATCAAAAACTAGTCAAATCGGATAAAGGATGAGAAACTCTGAAGGCAGAGTGGAGAAAGAAACCATGGATGAAAGGCATGGGATATCGGCTCGCCAAATATAGATAAATGTGAAGAAAAAGGATCAAAAAAGTAAAGATAAGTGCCTAAATGTGCAAAAACTCTAGAAAATGGTTGAAACATGGACAATGCAAGGCTAAATGCAAAGAATGAGGTGTATGCTCATGAATTGGGGACATAGGGGCGATTTGGTCATTTCCCCTAGCCAGATGTGACAAGTGCTTGCATGGGAATGATGCATGGCCTAAAATATGTCAAAAGGTATGCTAAATGTCTGGATAATGTCCTTTGGAAGAAACCGAAGAAGAAAAAACACCAAAAGGATGTAAATACAATAAATGACAAACATAGGGACTAAAACACAAAATTCACGAAAAGAGCTAGAAACGGGATGAAAAACATGTTCCTGATCCTTATTCTAACATGCAAATGATGGGTCCAATGCCAATGTGGCACAAGGATGCAAAAATTGCACTTGGATAATTTCCTGAAAAGTCAGGGACTAAAGTGCAAAATTTTTCATGAGTGCAAATGCAACCAAAATGCGGGGCAAAAGATCAAATTTCTGTGAAAACATGATTTGCAAGTGGATTCTGTGATTAAATGAAAAACAAGGGTGAAAAAATAGCCCAAAATATGATGGAAAACATTTTAAAACCCTAAATGAGGAATTTAGAAATAAATTAAGGGCCAAAATGTAAATTTCATGTTCAAAAATACTTTAATGGGAATTCAGGGGCTTTTTTGCAAAATTTCAGGGTCTGGTTGTGACAAAAATCAAGCTTTTATGTTGGTCAAAGTAATTATGAAGTTTTCTGAGGTTTAAAATGCAAAATTCACAATCAAAACTCATTTTTAAATGTTCTGGGGGTTAAATGTAAATTTTCAGGACCAAACTGTGAAGAAACTTCAATTTTTATGATGCATAGTATTATTTTTGAAGAATTCATGGTTCATATTGCAATTTTCTCAAAGAAAAAGTGTTTCAGAAAACTTCAGGGACCTAAATGTAAAATTCCAGGACCTAAATGTGATAAAAACTTGATTTTATTGATCACTAGTGTCATTTTGAAAACATTCAGGGGTCATAGTGCAATTTTCACATGGAAAAACTTGTTTCAGAAACTTCAGGGACTTAAATGTAAATTTTTTGGACTTAAAAGTAATAAAAACATGCATCAATATGTTAATAATTAAAGGATGAACTCTTCAGGGGGCTAAATGCAAAATTCACAAATAAAATAAAGAATAAAAACTATTTTAAAACTATATGGACTAAAATGCAAATGTCTGGACCCACATGCAATAAAAAAGAATGAAATGTAATAAATAAAGGACCAAATTGCAAAAATTAAAAACTAATGTGGCCCATTCGAAGATCGCCAGAGATCGCTGGCGCTCTGCCGCCGGCGATTTTTCTGGCGACCTTCTAGGGGCTTCTCCGGGCTTCGGAAGGCTACGGGAAGAGCAAAGGACCATCGTGGCAGCACGGCGAGGCTCCGAGAGGCGACGACGATGCTTAGGGAGGTCTGGAACATCCCCCCCCCCCCACCTCGAGCACCGGTGAGGGGATCAGCGGCGACGACTGGAGCAGCATTGGGGCTCTAGCAGGCAGTGGCGCAACTCGGCGGACTCATGGCGACATAGGGAGTCTTCCTGGATGATCGGTGTGGAGCGGGGAGCGTTGGATTGCTCCAACGACCCCTCGACGGCGATCGACAGCGGTAGCGGGGCTACGTCGACGGCGAAGGTCTTCTACGTCCACAGGAGGCTAGGGAAACTTCTCCGGAGCAGGGGCACTCCGGGTGGAAGAGGAGGGAGAAGGAGGAGTGACTTGGAGGGCTTCTCCTCGATCTAGAGGCTAAGGGCCTCACCGGTGGGGATGAACCCACCACCGGAGACTAGATCGACAGCTCACAGGTGGCGTTGCTCCGCCATGGCGCGATCCTAGGGGCCTAAAGGGATTCTACGGGCCTACTGAATTGAAAATAGAAGAGGAAGGTGGTTACCTGATGCGCGGGGTGTCTCCTCCGTCGTGATGGGTCGACGGCGGCGTGCTCCGACGACGCTCTGGCTGGGGGCTTCAGGATGCAAAAGGGGTTGGTGGTGGAAGGCTCTGAGGTACAAGTGGGCAGAGGTCTGTGCTGGATGGGCAAAGGGTTCTCATCCTCGAGGCTTGGCGACGGCGATGTCCTTTTGAACTCCGACAGAGCATCTCCACGTCGTCCATCTCCCTCACAAGGGCTCCCCACCATAGGATCAAACGTACCCATGGAAGAGGAAAGCCCGGAGATTGCAAAGATGGAGGATTGTGCGCCCGGAGATCGCGGGATTTGCCGGAGAGCTACGTCGGAGATCGCAGGGTCGCAGGCGGTGAAGGCTCGTCGGAGTTATTTTTGCATTTTCCTAAGTTGACTGGTTTAAGAGATTTTTGGGCCTATTGGGCTAAAAAAGGTTAGGGTTTGTTGTTTCCTTTGTTTTCTCCTTTTGTTTTGTGTTTTAAAATCAAGTTTGGGTTGATTATTTGTGATTTGATTTGGGTATTTGGGTTGGTTATTTGTGTTTAAATGTTTTAATTTGATGATTTAATTTAATTAAATGATTTGTTTTGATTTTCAATGGATTAAATTGTTTTCTCTTGATTTTTTTAGTTTTGGATTTATTTGAACTAATTTCTAATTTTGATTTGGTTGGTTTAAAATTTGAATTTGATTAGATTAAATTTAGATTTCATTGGTTTTCACTTGATTTAATTAAGTATTTTACTTGATTTAATTAAGTATTTTATTTAGGTTTTGATTCAGGGTTTCGTTTTAATTAATTTTTGGAATTTTCATGGATTTTAGGGTTTTAATTCTAAGTTTTTAATTAGAGTTTTGTGATTTAAATGTGATTATTAATTTTGGATTTAGGATTTTATCAATTGATTTGAGATTAGGGTTTTGAGTTTTAATTAGAGTTTATTTAAGGGTTTTGGATTTTAAGTGGATTTTAGTTGAATTAGGGTTTTCATTGGATTTTAATTGGATTTAAGTGGGTTTAAGTGGTTTTAATTGTATTTTATTTAATTAGGTTTGGTTATTTGATTAATTAGAGTTTCTATTTAATTCATTAGTGTTTTTATCTTATTTATTAGATTTTACTTGATTAGGGTTTTATTTGTTTGATTAATTAGGTTTTAAGTGGATTTTAAGTTGATTTAAGTGGGTTTTAAATGGATTAGGGTTTTTATTTGACTAATTAGTGTTTTTATTGGATTTTTAAGTGGATTTGATCAGATTTTT